>VYZV01019656.1:53238-63623 GCA_013401275.1 Pandion haliaetus
TTGCTTTCTTTGCTTTTTTTTTTTTCTTTTTCCCCCACAGAGACTGCAAACAAACCAGCAGAGCCAATTACAACATATCTTTGTGATACGGACACTTCATCACTTTCTCCTGGACAAAGCCCATGAGCTCATTTAAGACATATAACGAATAGTTGTCATACAGCTTTGTGTTTATTACTAAAATGGGAGTGTTGCAGGGTGAACTAAGCAAAGAAAATTTCTTAAGCTCCAAGGCCTTCCAACACGCTGCCATTTCAGTCCTAGAACTGGCCTGCAGTAAACTGCATCAGCCTTTCAGAGACAAATACAAGGTGCAGGAGAGATATTTTAAAGGATCTCCCAGGAAGCTAGTCTATGCAGATGGTGAGAATGGCAGCTGGAGATAGAGGAAACATGCAGTAAAAAGCCATCTTGGTTTTAGAAGCAAGGAGCCACCACATGTTATTGCACAGCGTCTGCATTTGGCAGGTGATTAGCTGCATGCCCAGCAAAGAAAGACGGGTGACCAGCAGATGAGCTAGACATCAGAGCTAACTAGAAAACAGGGCAAAGTAAGAATCCATATCAATGGGAATGAAAAGCTTCCAGGCAAAACAATATTGCAAAAGCTTTAGAATACTAGAAAGAAGAATCCAGTCTGTATAGAGGACTGCCTGGGGAGATTAAAATAAAAAAATAAAAGTAAAACTTTCATTTCAGTACCTCATGGGAGGAAAAGAGTAAGAAGTGAATGTAACTTTGTAGCTAGACATAATAGCAGATAGTACAACAGCTGTAAGAAGTGAAGGGGAAGGACAGATCATCCCTAATGATCAAGTGAGAGCAGTTTAAGAAGTTGCCACTTCCTCGGCTGGATTTTGCCAACACCCTAACTGAAACGTGATTGTTGACTGTGTGAGAGGCCCCTTTCACCCAACATGAAGTACAATAGGAGAGCTCAAAGCACCCTTCACAGCACTTTTCAACACTACATGTCAATACATTTTACAAAGGACTTGAAAGGATGTCTTGCAGTTCTGAAAACATAAAAGATGTCCTCATTAGAGATGAGATCTCTGAGGGACACATGATGCCTTCATATAGCAGAAAGAGCTGAGAGAAACTGATCTTAGCCTAGACAAATGCCTGAGGATGACAAGGAAAGCAGATGTATACAGAAAGTAAATAAAACCATGTCAGGCACTTAGGGTGGCAGAGAACCCTATAGCAGTCATAAGGTCAACCACAGAGGAAAGCTAGGCTGTGTGGGAGTGCAAGCAGTAGGGTCCAATGGCATCAGTGTGGAAAACAGAATAAACAGGGAAAGCAAAACACCCAACTTGTACAAGGAGTGCAAAAACCTTGGGAAACAGGACCACATAATATCTTAATATGACAGCTGATAAAGCAAGCAGCTGAAATACTCATGATGGTTTCTAGTGAAAGAAGAGTACAGCTACAATGTGATGTGGCAACCTACATACACTGCTGAAAACGATGCCAGTATTTGTCATTGACATCTAAGCTGTTGGATCAACAACCAGTTCCATCTGCATCTGTGCATTTGTGGAGTCAGTGCAGCACCAGTGAAAAGCATCCCTTTTAGGGCAGATGCTCCATAAAATTATTTTCAGACCAATGACAATCAAATGTGGGATGTTAGTTGAGAGCTCATAATGCAAACATTCAAAAGCAGCAGGGAAATGCAAGTATGGCACCTGGCATCACACATTTATCCTTTCTTGACCAGAGGAGACAGAATAATCACTATGGGTTTTGTTCTACCAGTTCAACAATAATTAAAAGGCAATGGATCTTAGAGGTATGCTAAAAAGAGCGTGAACCCTATGCTACCCCACTAGATTACTGGAATGCAGAATTCCACTTTAAAAAAGGGATTAGAAAGGCTGCAAAGATATGAAGCAATGTTGGACCTTCTTAGACTAGTTCAAAGGAAGGCAATGGCCCAATAATGGGCATAGCAACAGATAATGTGGGGAATTGCACTCTTTAACAGCAAACTGGTAAGAAATTAGTTCCCACTACTGATGACTGAGGGCAGATTTATTAAGGGCAAAAATTGTAATTGTAATGACAAAACCATTTTTTTTGGCATACTGAGCTAAATGAGCCACCCAGTCAAGAGGCCAGCATTCTCCATAGACCTGTTGGTCTAAAACTTGAAAGCATCAGCCTGGTTACAAAGGTGCTTATATGTAAACTGAGCCTCACCCTAGAGAGAATGCCAGGCATCTGGCAGATGCTGGTGAGCAGGCTAATGGTAGTTTATATCCCAGTAATATCCAAAATGAAAGTGAAGACTGTCATGGGAGGTAACCTCCTATATGAGGTGGCACCTGTGTGCAAGATAGTTGTGTTTAAAGCAACCCAGCAGTAATCTCAGCAAAAGGAAGAGCAGGTGTCATAAAAAAGAAACACACCACAGTAAAAAACGAGCTTGAGATGACCTAAAGTGCATGTTCTGATGATCAGGAATAACCCCCCTTAGTGAGGACATAAATGAAATAGAACAGGCTGTCCAAAAATTTCCTGTGCTTAACCACCAAAAGCCACCTGAAATCCCAGACAGCTCTGGGAAAACACTGAACAGACCTGTTCATTTCTTGTGAAGAGAATGGCATGAAGATGGAAGAAAATCATCCCAGTTTCTGGAGGTGGAGTAGCTAATGGATGCTTGTGCACAGATAGTAATGAGAAAACTGAAAACACATAGGTAGACTATCATAAAAATAGTTAACAAAGGAACCAAAACTTGAGGAATCTACTTAGAGAATAAGAGACCTGAATCTTTTTTGTCATGCAGGCACACTATTTGCAGGCAAAGGGCAAACCCAGATCAGAGCTTATGTCAAAGATATAAGACAACAGAGTCAACAGATTCAAGAAAGCTGTGGAAATTAAACCAAAGGCAATTGCAAAGAGCTGTCCAACAGCCTGCAGTTATGGACAGACAGGCCCCAGGCCTGACTGAGAAGCACGTGAGAGCTACTGCTTCCAGGTTGCTTTCTGCTGGAGAGTCAGCCCAAGCCAGACCCATGAGCCAAGCACAAGAGCAACGAGATGTCACAACAGAAGTAAATTCCCACCAGCAGCTACAATGCAAGCTGTTTCAAAGATGAGTACATTTACTGCCTGAGGACAATAGCTATCATGAAAACCCACATCCCTGGGTGAAATATGTAGCAGTGACCTCTGGCTTCTGACCAGATGACAGCAGAAGAAGCACGGGTTGGATGAAATAAAGGCTTTGTGGACCTTCATCCCAGCTAACCTTAAGAGTTAGGTTAAGTTAGAGGCACTGAAGCAGCAGTTGCTCTGCACAGATACCTTTGGAGGACAGGTTTTTTGGTGCCTAAGGTTAGCTGAGATGGATCTAGCTGAAGGATGCTTGTGTTGCACACAGCTGAAAGTCCAGCACTTTCTACCTAGTTCTCCTAACAAAGAGCCAGATTCATTTTAAAAACATGCATCCTCTCATGTTAATGAATGTGTTACATGAAACAAAGACCATTACTCTTGCCAGTGACTTCAAAGGGCTTAGATCAAGCGTCTAGTGAAACTGCACTTATGGAAATAATGATTGAAATTCAGTGCTGAGGCCACTCTGAAGCAATTCTCTGTGCTCCTCCTCCTAAATTTTCCCATTTTGGTTGAGCTGTATCAAAGCCCTTTGGGTATCTATGGTATAGGCTATATCCTGCCTGTCTGTGTCCTGACTTTGCATTAAAATGAACAGGGCTGTATGAAACTACCAACTCTGCATGCTTGTGCTGCAGCCTTGTTTAGGCAAAATATTTGTGCTTTCTGAAAGTGCTGCATTGTATTGTTTGACTTGGCTTACCTTGATATAGAAATGTTAAGAAAGCTGGTATTTTAATCCTGTGTATTGTCATCAGATTTTTTTTTAAAAAAATGAATTATTATGCTGAAGAATTTTTTTTTTTTCCAAAGAGATAACATCCCACAGTGCTGACAGGCTTTTTTCTCTAATGATATATGAATTGGAGCTAACAGGGGGAGACAATAACTGCAGGCTCTTTGATTAATCTATTTTCTTTGGTCTCTCTTTAAAATGATAGATTGGTCCAGGAGGACAGTTTGCCATAGATATTTGCAACAGAAGTGTAAGCTCCAAACAAAATAAGGAACCAAGATTTGTTTAATATATTGTAGACATCTGGTCCATTTTCACTAGGAAATTAGCATAGAGTTGTCATCCGGTTATTGTTGTATGTGAAAGTCTTAAGAAACAGGCCAGGTGTATCTGGCACAGGGCTGGAAAAAAAAAAATTCCTGTAGCATAATTTAAGAGAAGAATGTACTTTAACACTACAGTTTAATGATCCAAATCTATTCGGATGCACAAAAGAAAATAAGCAAAGGAAAAAATATGCCTTTCAAGTAGTGACATGCTCATGATAAGTCTTTCATAATATCTCAGTTGCATTACTTTTGTCTGTTTAGAGTCAATGAGTTGCCTCACTTTGTAAAAGTAAAGACAAGCAATAGGACAAAGTGTACTGGATAGACAACAGCTGTACAATCTCTGCCTGTGATTGTGTCATGCTTCATTGTGATAAAGTTAAACCGGACTCTACTCAGAACAAAATATAACAATTTCCATGTCTAACTCAGATCTGCCAAATGGCATTCTGCAAAAAGCTACAGTTTATAAAACCCCTTTGCTAAATAACCTTATTTTTAACATTGCAAAATACCTTTAGAAAATGATTGTAGGAGCCATGCCAATTCCTGGTGAATGTAGTTCATTAGAAAGTACTCAGTAATGTCTTGAAGTGTGTATCTCTAACCCTTCTCCAATGGCACAGTCTCCAGTATATAGCACAATGTAAGGTATATTTAAGTACTTCTGTGCACTGAGGTGTTAGCAAACATACAGACTGACAAAGTGAGGGGATAGAGGGAAAGAGGCATTGATCTGGAGCAACTTAAATTTCATTAAACAAATACACAGCCTGATTTTTGATGTGTGCTATACAAATAAATCCCACAGATAGACAGGGCGGCCTGCACACAAAAGGGAGGATTTTTGATTGCTTATTGCAAAATGGATGGACACAAGTCTTCTGTGATGGCAGGATTAAATTATCACTCAATCAGTAGCTTTAATTTAGCAAGCCAGAGGTGCTGAGGTAGTGTTAATGGAGGGCCAAAGATTTTAAGACTTTGAAGATAGCTAAGGAGTGATTGTATTAAAAGCTAGCCACTGAGGTGGAGATCCATCTCTCCTTACATTAAACACTTGGGTGTTTATGCTAGAAGCCTCCCTGTTCTGTAAAAGGAGAAATAGACACCTCCAGAGAGAAGGAGAGAAGTTTGGATGGTCAGTGCCTCTTTCTCATCCTTGGCTATCCAGGAAGCATCTGAATGGATCACTTTAATTTACATAAAACTGCATCTGGACCAGTAGGTTTGATTCTCCCTTTCTTGTGACCCATTTGACACTGAAAAAAGTGCGGGATTCTAGGGAAGCTATCCCTTACCTTTTTTATGTATGGAATAAATATGGTATATGCTATATATCTTCTCTGACAGACCCAAACCCACTGTGCTATTTGCTGTTGCAGTTCTGGAGGTGATGAAATAAAATGTCTCATCACATTACTTTTTTTTAAACCATTCACAAACTGTTTTGATCAATCTGAACCTGCACTTCTAGGCAGATATAATAATTGGTTATAAAAGATACCTGATACCAATGACAATGCTATTGTAACATTTATTTTGCTAGGAAAAGATATATTTACACTGAATCTTTAGATTGAGGAGCCCCTTTTATCGCCCACTTTGGTCCATGACAAATAGGGGCTAATAAAAATAAATCTCCTTTTTACTACTTTGGAGCTACAGACCTGAGTAGAGAAAGGGATATAACCTCAGAGGACAACTGTGTTTAAGGGAGATTTTGCTTATAATAGCATCATATAATGGTTTGGATTGGAAGGGACATTAAAGATCATCTAGTTCCACCCCCACCCCCCCCCTCTCCTTGGGCAGGGATACCTTCCACTAGACCAGGTTGCTCAAAGTCCCATCCAACCTGACCTTGAACACTGCCAGGGATGGGGCATCCACAACTTTTCTGGGAAAATAATTTATCTCTGGTGTGTTTCCTTTTATTTTTTATGTGCTTCTCTTTCTACTTTATTCTCTTTCTGTTTTACTTACAAGTGTGTTGGGACATTCAGATAACAGAAAGTCACACCACCTTGAAATGATGGCATTTAAGTGGTGACATCCACAGCATTTCACTATTGCCCTCTGGAAGTTAATGTGGCTAGTCTGAGTCATCAAGGCATGCTTTATACTGTAGAGAGGTAGTCTCTACAGTACTTTAGAGAAGTAGTAGTACTGCAGAGAAACTTCTAAGGGAAAATTCATTCCACCTGTCTTAGGTGCCTCTTCTGAGACCATTGCCAAATCAAGTCCCTAAAGAGGAGGCAACAAAAGAGATTGAGCTGCTTGCTCTTACTTTTTGAATGGAATCTGTCTTCCTATAAATGAGGTAGAAAATGAAAAAAACCCCAAGTTTTTAGATGCAATGGAAGAAAGAAAAGAAATAGCAGCAGTATAATTCTGCCTGAAGGTAAGATATGTGTTGTAATGTGCACTGAATTTTTCACTGAAGTAGTCTGCATGAATATTACACAGGGAAATGTGTATGTGCTATGCCTTTAAATGTAGATGCTTCCCAGAATGTTATTTGCATATTCACAAATTATGTATTCCTATTATACCATGTATTGAAAAACAAAAATAAATGTAGTTGCTACAATGGAGGAGGATCTTTTTAATCTTTAATTAAAAATTAAATAGAAGTGTTCTTTGATGATGTCAATCTCTACTTCATTAAGGACCAGATCATACCCTAATCCAATAGCTATGGCAGACTAGGATTTTCTGACTAATTAAATAAAAAGAGTCAGTATTGATATATGAGAATAGTCATGCAACTCTAATTAAAGTTGTAACAAATTGTTTTTTAGTCATTTCACGTATTCAACAGCAACCCAAATTGCACTTATTTTGCAAAAATACAATTTTAGTCTGCCTTATTGAAAGAAGCCAAAAAATGGGCTCTTTTACACCCATGTATGCACAGACACACTCTATGAAATCTGTTTTGACAGTTTCCTATAATATTTAACCAACAATGACAGGCAAGATAAAGAATCAATAACTAAACCTTTAGTGCATGTTGCAATCACAAGCAATTATTTACATGTCATGTTGAGTCCTTTGGATGGTGAAGTATTGTTCAGATCCATCATCTAAACAGACAACTGTATATATGTGCTTTCAATTGGCTCCTTGGTCCCTTGGGACTTTAGACGAATTATTCTGATGTGAATATTCATGAGGTTTGATGGTATTGTTTACCACTTCATTATGGCAAAGATTTAAGAGCTGCGCTACAGTTCTTGGAAGGGAGTAGCCATGACATTTGGGAAAAATTGCTAAGGCTACGCCACCTGCATAGCTCATATGTGGAATGCTGCAGCTGCACCAGGATGGCTTTGTGCATCTGTTCACAGTGAAGTGACAGGATTTATATGGAAAAAGCAATGCTTTTTAGTGGTATCCTGAAGCCAATGGTTGTAGGGAATCCCACAGACCACCAGGTCTGCCTGTTGGGCAGCCACCTAGGTCAAGTCACATAATGCAAGATTTCAAAGCTTACTTGTCTGTGTCTTGCGGTGCCAGGCTGATATAATGTGGCCCCCTGAGGCTGACTCTGACTGCCCTAGCTGCTTAGTGCTATCAGCTCTGGTTCAGCTGCACTCCTCACTTCTTGGCACTTTTCAACATAAAGTATCTCAAACTGAGCAAATAAAAGCTGAGGCATGGAAAATCTCCAGATACCCTTGAAATAGCTGGATGTCTAGTTCTACTGATCATAAAATGGTCAAAGTAATACTTGTCCCATTTATCTAACCCACAGCTACAGCCTCATTATTGATAAAGTGCAGAAAACTTTGAGCTTGGAATTCAGCAAGTCATAGTAATATTATTTGTGCTCTTTTTCACAAGTGCAGCAGTTATTTTACAGGCCTCCCATGAGGCACAGAGACAGTAAGTTCCAAGAATGGAGGAACTAAGTGCGCAGCACCTCTGCTGTGATTTAAACTGGACTAAGGTCTGAACTCATGAGCTAGTAAATATTTGCATTATTATATTGTGACTATATATTGTGGAAGTTGCACAACAGTGCAATAGTGGTTTACAACTGTTACTAGTTTGATTTTTGCACTGGCTGCATTAAGAGATTCAAGAGCATCTCTGAAGTTTAGGAACTCACATCTCAAAAGGTGTTTTAGCTTTGCCAATTTATTGACTGTCAATGGGACATAGACTGCTAAATCATTCAGTTACTTCCAAAAAACTGTGCCTGTATCAGCTCCTAAGTAGACAGAGGTACACATTAGGAAAAAGTTGTCTAGGATTGGTGATGTTGGGTGCCATATGCACTGTACTGGTGTCAAGGAGTAAGTACTTGAGCTGACTTGAAAATTTGAGGTGTCTCACATGGAATTTCTTAAACTTGAGGATTTCAGTCTCATCAGCTGTTTTGGAAAATCTTGGCTACATGGACTTTTTCTCATTGTGGTACCAATACCTTGGTAGTACATGGGATTTTTCAAAACAGGAAGAGACATTACCCAAAGACCTGATGACCCTGTTCAATGGGTGCACAGGGTCTGGACGTAGGAGTTAGTATTGCTGTTACAGTTGACTTTGATGACACATAAACCAGGTCCTACAAGTGCAAACCCTTCTTAGCATCTCTCCCTTCCTTTTCTAAATGGGTTCTTCTGCGCACTTAAAAAACAAACAAACAAACAAACAAACCCAAACCAAAAACCCAGCAAGTGGCTAGGCTCACAAAGGCAAATAAAGAGGTCTCTAAACAGAATGGTGTTTCAAGGAGCAATGGCTCTTTCATGCTGGTTAAATCAGAAAAAGGACACCAAAAACCTCTCCTAACAGTCAATATGATACAGGATTCACTTGTCTGCAAACTAGAAGGTCAGAAAACTCAAGCGAAGAGCCTGTGGAGCCTCATCCATTGAAAGTCTATTAATAATAGAAGAGATTAGTCACTGCTATCAAATATAATTACAGGCATCAAACACCCTAGAGCTGAAAGACCATTTATCTAACATGCAGAATAAGTACATGTAGCTGTGTGATGTGCTGCTCTGCAGCATTTTAACACAAGGCTTCAGGTGGCAAAATAAACCACATTACTAGAACTATAATAGTCATCATGAGTATGGATTTTATGTGGCACAATATACTCAAGAAAAAAAATTACCATCTTACTTTCGTGTAATTTTAATGCATTTCAATGAGTATCTTATCTATCCATCCATCCATTTTATGTCTGCAACTACAGGCCCAGGGACTGAAATATTCTGCAAGCCATTTTTAAGGATTCCTTGTGTACTCAGTGAATGAATCACACAAGCACCTGGACTGGAAGTTAAGTTACTGCTACAGCCCAATGCTTGGGCCCAAACACACTGATCACTGAATTTAATGGAAAGATTACTACTGACAGGCTTGAAGCAGATCTTTTGTATTGGAGGAGTATCTCCATAGCCGGACTACAGCATCAATGCAGATGGAAAGCACATGGTTCACAGGGTGTGTCTATTTCTGTCAAATATTTTATCTGACTGGTTCAATCTTAGGTCTTGGCATCCTCACTACCTACACTAAACATAGATTAGTTCATTCTTGAGTAAACTAACTTGTTCCCTCCAGAATAAATATCTGGTGTGTAGTGAAAAGTTCAATCCCAGCGCTACTACTCAGAGGTGGGGAGGACAAGAATTGGCAAGGTTTAGCCCCTTCCAATTTACAAAGGTCTCCAACCCCCCTTTACAGGGGGTGGTATAAAGGTATATCCATTTCTCACCCAACTTATGCCACTTTTTGGGCCCATTCTTCCCTTGATGATGTGTTCACAATTGAAGTGTGCTCACATCATGGCCCTGGCCTCTGGGGCAGGCAGGGGAAGGATGGAGCCAGATGAAAATGCATGAGATTCCCTTGGCAAGGCATATGTTATCCAGGCCTCATTAGACTGCCAGGCTTTTTTCCTGTTTCCATTCTCATTGTCGCTGGTCCCCAAGATACAGATACACAAAAAGCTTGACAAGCAACACAGAAAGGCAGAAAACACATATGACAGATTAATGGATTTGAGAAAAAAATCCAAACATGCCAGTGTTTATATTTGCAGAAGCAAGGCAGCACATCTTTAAATGACGTAATGGGCTTCATTTGTTAGGGCCTTTGATTAAAGGTCTCCTGTGATTTATAAACCAACAAAAGCCTCATCAGGCACTAAAGATAAT
>VYZV01019656.1:63929-75081 GCA_013401275.1 Pandion haliaetus
AAAGCTAGCACTTCTAGCTAAACTAAAGGGTACACATGGGACACGCAGAATTATATGGTATCTAGCTATTAATTTTGTATGAATTTTATGAAGTGTTGCAGAAAACCTTTATCAGTTCCTTTAAAAGTTTTTGGTATTAACAATAATTAAATCTAAAATAAAATCTGACCTTTTTAGAAAGACTTCATGCAACAATATTAACATCATATTTTTTTCATTTTGACTTATACAGTCAGTTTTTCCCAACACCTCTTTGTAACATCTGGCATATGTCATTGTGCGGTACTTTTATTCAACCAGTTTTATTTATTCTGCTTCCTATGGGTTTTTAGGAACTGCAGCATGCAGGGATGATGTAATGACTATGACAACTACACCAATATAGGCAAAGAATTGTATAGGGAGTTGAAAGAGAAAGGATTTTTTTTAGGGGTTCTGAAGAGGCTGAAACCACTGCTAAGCATTCAGGCTAAAGGCATGCCATAAATGTAGTAACTGAGTAGCTAAAAGTTTGGCCTTCACCAGCAGAATTGATAGTAGCCGAAAGCAAGATGGATGAAATGGCAAATAAATAAGGAAATCAGAATTTTTAGGTTGTGATATTCTCCAAGCATTTTAAAGCTAGTGAACAGATTAGGATATTCCACTCCTTCCGAATCTTAGACATATTTGTCCTGAGTTAAAGGTTATTAACTGTGTGAGTAAATCAAGAGACATATATCTTTCAAGGGGAATAAAATATGAAAAGACAGGTCCTTTACTGACAATAGTGCTACTAACTCCAGCAGACTCACTCTGACTTACACAGGCTGAGGATTTGGCCCAAACTTACTGCCCAAACTTAAGATAACTTTTGAATTAAGAGATGTTAAGCCAACAATCAAAATGTCCAAAGAGAAAAACAAACAGAGAAGGAGAGGTGGTGTGAGAAAGGGAGAAAGAAGTGAAGAGGAAGAAGTTCCTGCAGAAGACAAAGGAAAGGAGAACACAGCACCAGAAACAGGTGATTGGGTGAGGCAATTAGCAAATGGTTAGATAACTAGAAAAAGGACCAGGCTTTGTAACCCCACCTGCTGTGATGGACTACATCCCTGGCCATACCCTCCTTCTTCATCTCTGCTTTGAATCATTCTACATCCCAGAAAGGACAGATGAATTCATAAGTCAGGATCATCTCAAATGCACACAGAGATACCTCAACACCAGGCAGAATTAGTCAATATAGAGTATGCTTCCTACCCCAAAATTCTGCAATCACACCAATGCAGGAAACAACCTGGATGAGAAAGTCCAAAATGCATCTATTTCACTAAGTATTAAAGGTGGAAGAAGCCTAAAAGCAAACTAAGGTGGGTGTTTGTCTAAAGATACAGATAGGAGGTGAACTGACTGAGTAAAATTAGAGGTGAAATCCTAACTCATGATGCAGACAACATCAAGATTTATGAAAGAGAAATTAGAACAGTGAAGGAATATCTGAGCTAAGCCAAGACTGTAACAAAGTAGGAAGAATAGAAGGAACTGCTATAGGAAGTCACTGTACAGAGGGTATAGCATGTGTAACAGGAGTCTGTAGGAGTTGATGGATTGCCACTTCACAGTTGCTGAGAAAGAGGAAATCTGGAGTCTAGCCTCAGAAAAGATACTGAACTGAATCTCAGTGCCCATGATAGTTACACATTTGGAAGAATGAGAGCAAGAGCAGGGGCACACACAGTATTAGCTGTATTGGGTTGTACATAAAGAACAGGGCTGTGGATTCCAAGGCATCAACATTAAAAGCAGTAGTACAACACAACATAATTAAAAGCCCATGAGAATTAACTCTTTTACATAATGTGTCTGTTTTCTGGTGAATTCTTTTGAGACATTTGCTTTATTACCAGTAAAAAAATAAATATTCAAGAAGAGGAAAAAAAGTGTTCTTAATGAATTAGTCTGATTACTTTAATTACATTTACAATCTGTTTCTTTTAGGGCATGACTTCAAAAAACTGCATATTTGACGAAGGATTGTGCTCTGCTGTTGACTGTGGACAGGAGAGTCTGATAGAAAAAACCTAGAAGCAGTGTTTTTGTGCAAACATATTGGTTATAAATGTATGCACATATTGCTCATTGTCAATTCATTAAAGTTGTTTGGTTTACTCTGTGAATTAGAGTCCCTGAAATCATCCTTTAGCTGCTGCATATATCAAAATATAATGGTAGTTGTCACTGGAGACAAACAAAATTTTCAGAAATATAACAATGAAGTGTGTAATATGTAAGAAATAAGGCAATACAATTTATTTGGGATGTATGTAGAGAGCACAGTCCAGCTGCTGAAAAATTGTGAAAAACTTATAAACTTTGTTGAATTAGATTCTTTCTTTAAAGAGATTTCTATTGGCATCATTGGATACTGAAACTATTCTATCAATGGGAGGAAGTATTACTTCTGAAGTGTTGCCCACTTTATGCATGCCCCAGTGCTCTTACCCAGACACAGAGAAGAGCCACTCTCTCTGCCGTGCCGCTCTGGCTGGGAGCAGAACCGTGCAAGGGCGTCGGGCTCAGTGCTCATGGGCTCAGAGCACAGGTAAAAGCCCAGCTGCTCTGCTTGGCACTTACTCCTGATGATTCCTGGGAAATCTGCCAGGTTTATGCTTAGGCGTCACTGGTTTTTCCATAGACACTGTAGGGAAAAAACGGTCCTCTGTGGGTGAAACAAAAGCAAACCCATGAGGGGATCCTGAGAGGGAAAACTCAGAGACTTTGCATTCATCTTCCTTACAGCAGAGGTGGTTCAAGGCTCATTCTGTATTGCAGTCAGAAAAACAATGAATTAATTATTTTAGTATGGTGGGGGTTTGTGGTTTTTTTGAATAATCCTTTAAATTTTTACAAATGTGTGTTTCCAATGAAGAGTTTGAGGTAAAACCTTTTACTCTAGAGAATCCCTGGAAATTGTTCTGTGCTACTAGTGCTAGGAACATTTATCTGGGGAAGACAGAGCTTGGGTTAGCTAAAGGTGTGTGATGTGTAGTAACAGGAGCCCACAATGGGCTCTGCTTCCCAGGCTAGGAGCTAACAAATATACTGTGTGCCCCTTCCAGCCTGCCTGATTCCGTTCCCATGGGAACCAAGTTTTGGAAGAGGGATGACAAGTTTGCAAATATCTATGTCTCATCCCAACATGAAGTCTTGAAAAACACTTTTTCATCCAGGATCTAGAAAGTTTTCCCAGCTCCCGCTGTGTAGACAAAACCTCTAGCAGCTGCTGGCTCAGACATATAAGCACCATGATGTAGCATGCGTTCCCTAGGTGGATTTCTTATCTACCCTACACCTCCAAGGTGGCCGCATGAAAACTTCTAGTGTAAATATTCTAGACACACACACACACACACATCCCCCTACACACACCTGCAAATATCTTCCAGGCCTTCATTCCATTAATATTTCTGTGAATGAAACCTCACTGCAGCAAATATTCATAAAAAGAAAGCAGAAGTGGTCATAGTCATTGTCTGAGTGAACTCCCTGATGCTAAAGCAAACTTTAACTAGTAGTGTTCAGCTCTTCACCCCAAGGTCCTTTGAATCTATAGGAGTTTTGTTCATACATGGACTACTGAATTTGGCCCGTAAGTCTCCTTCCAGGAATTCCAGATTAATCCAAAAACTCTAAAACAAATTATTTTAGCTGTGACATATGCTTATTTCATTACAATTTCCAAAGAGGTCACTTTGTAGAAGAAGAAAAAATGCTTTGAAAAAGTACTGCCTGAAAGGTTAAAATTTACATAAGTCTAGCATTATTATCATTATTAATACCTACACATACCCCTCACAGGCCTCAAGGTGCTTCACAGAATTAAATTATACCCATTTTCAAGGAAGTGGGAAAAGTCCTGTCACCTACATGATTTGAAATGAGATCTTTCAAATCCCTTAGAAACATTCATATGGAAACATTTTTGCTCTACTGCAGGCACAGAGAAGAAAAGCTCATAATTTTTGTTAACATTCAGCTTCCCTACCTGTGCTCTGGAGAGGCCCAAGCTAATTCTACTCATCCCTCTTTCCTTTTTCTTATGCTCCCCTCAGAGATGAGGTTCCAGCTAAGCTGATTTGGGTGAGGACATTCATGGTGCAGGGTCTGGTGTCCTACTTTCTGGGAGTAGGTCAAGCACAGAGGGACTTTTTGAAGGTGGTCTGCAACACTCAATGTCTGTTGGTATCTGATAGGTGACCTTTGACCTCTTAGTTTTCCTCATCTTCTAATTTTTGGAAATGGTTGGGAACAGTTTTTCTTCTTCTTTGTTTTCATGGCTGGATTTTTACAAACATATGATTTCCCAATGTCAAAATTCTGATTTTGGTTGGATTTTTAATCTAGTGTAAAGCTGTTAAGAGACCAGGCTAGAAGAGATCACCAGCAGGATCATTCTCTAAATGAAGGTGGAATAAAAACTGGACAAAACCAGAAGGGTCTGGCTTCTCTGAATAAATATATACCTTAAATGCAATGTTGAAAGCTAGCCATAGTATCACATAGACCTATCAGTTAGTCGAACTGAACTCTCTGTGGAACCAGCAAACATGTGTAACAGAATTGTAGTCCGTGCAAATTACTTTATGTATCTTTGAACTTAACTCCCTTTTATTCCTTGCCCTGGTTTCCAAGGAATTTTCTTTCTGTCTTTAATTATTTGCTTTTGTTTGGTTTTTTTCGGTATCATGCCATGATCTGTACTGTGGGAGGGGCAAGTTCCACATCAGACAGCTGTTCCAACCAAAAAAAAAAAAACCCAGATAAACAAGCCTCTAATCTGGAGGCATATGAAAGTTCTCCAGACAAGGTTTGCTCCCTGCTTGGGGTTCTTTTTTCTTTCTGGTTCTCATATACAGAGGCCTGCTTGGGAAAATCAGACAGATTGTGTCTGCTTTGAATTTATCAGGCGAACACACACAGAAAACAAGAGTGTTTAGACTCCAGGCTGCTGGTGAATGCTCAGAATTCCCCACTGTCCCAATGACTGTAGAGCTAGTTGGCACATCTTCAATAAAAAATTACATCAGTGATGCTCTGGAAACTCAATCGAGTCATAGGAATGACAAGAAAATAAGTAAATCCTCAGTGAAAGCTTTGGCGAAAATTCTCTACTTCATTTTAAATGTAATAGCAACGCTGGTCTCTAATTTCTATTTTATTTTTAGTGACAAATGAATTACTAGTACAACTCCTCATACTCTATTTCTTTCCATTTCTCAGACTCTTTTGGGGAGTGGTATAATTTTAGACTATAAAAATATAAGCCATCTGGTTTATATATAATTGAGCCACTCGTACACATTTTTTAGATGTAAAGCCATGCCTTAGACAGAACTGGAGAAAGGCTGTGAGAAGTTATGCGTTGTTGAGAGCCATTCTGACTCCACTTCATTGCCTTCCTAGGCATGCATCCCAACTGACCGTGGTGTAGACTCACTGGATAGTGTCACTTTGGGTGAGAGGTGACACAGAAGCAGAAGGGACATCCACGCTGTGCATGGAAATTACTATGGTTTAAAGACAGGCACTTAGAGAAGCCCTTTTTGGGCTACCAGCCAATGTATGAGATTAAGCATTTGAGCAGAACTATTGATTTGATTGTGCCCTAAGTGCTGCAAGGCAGAGGGGAAGGTAGTACTGTCTTGATTCTCTTCTGCCCCATCAGTTCATGGTCAGTAAGCTGGTCAGTAAGTCCAGTATTTGGGATTGGTAACAATTTTGATATACAGGATGAAATGGGGCACTTGGAAGAGCCAACCACCGATTTTTTCCTCCTGCCTTCCCCCATTTGCATAGCTCAGTGCAAAGCTTCTTCCTGCTTGTGGGTGACAATGCGGCTGTATCATGTACTGCTTTGGATTTACATCTCTGGCTCAGTATCCCCACAAAATGCAGTGGGAGCTATTCAGTGACTGCAGCGTTCATTCCCTATGTTTGTTTCCCTGCACACCTGGAAGAGAGTGATCCTAAAGGTATTTGCTTTTCCTCAGCAGATACCATAATGATGTTATTTGCTGTGCTACTGTCACTAACAAAGGACAAAGCTATGAAGTTTGGATCTAGTTCCCAGTTTGATCCAAAAGATCATAGCAAGCACGAGATCACAGCAGAAACAAACAGCACAGTCAAAACAGTGAGCAAATGTGCTGAGTGTTAGTAGTTAATGAAATACAGTTGGCTGCCACTGCCATTGGGCAAACACAGATTGGAGGCTTTCAGCACAGCAATACTGTATTTGCTCTAAATGGCTTTACAGCAATAATTGAAACACAATATGCAATTAAAGCATATTTACTGCATCCACTTGAAACTTGTGAAACCGGTGAGGAACACATTCATTCAGTAAGCCTATCTCACTCTGTCTGCACTGCTAGCTGGGCAAATTGCTCTGAAGAAAACAGCTCTGCCACTGAAAAATGTATATTCCATCATCCTAAACTGCCTACTAATGCAATCACCAGGACAGGATCCAATGAAACATCAAACTGATACTGGCTTCACACAGGTTTATACATCTGCTACCAATCTGTTCTCCATTTATGCCCTGTTTATGGCTCAAGGGAGCAATTTCTGTGTGCAGGCTTTACTCACAAGACTACTGCTTTGGAGAATGGCACTCTGAGGGTGCACATTACTTGGCACAGGTTTTTTTATCTTATATTCTACTCAGAAACAATCTAATTCAAGGCTCTAGAAAGATAGCTACTGACATTAATGTGCATTAGATCAAAATCTAGCCAGCCTAGATGCTGGCAAATAACTGGGAGAACCCTGAAACTCTTTTCACAATTTGTAATCCACTAATTTCACATTCTTTCCTGCTTTTGTATTTTCGCTTCCAGTCAGTGATCATGCACTTCATCTTAATAGTTGGAATGTATGTAGAAAGCTGACTTGGAGTTGGAGTGCTCACCCTTGTTGAGAATATGCACAACGTGCTTTCCATGGACAATTGTGACAGATCTCTGATGATTACAGGTATGCATTCCTCGCCTAATCAGGAACAGGCACACTTGCCATTTTGCCAAGTAGCAATAATCAATAAGGGAGACACTTGAGCTGCTCATGGCTCCAGAGATATATGAAGCCTGAAGGTACAGTACTCTCTGTTCTGCCTCTCTCTAGCACTATTTCGCAGAAGCCTGGCAAGAGATCTTTGTGGAATAACAGAGCCTGGGAACTTCTTGCCTAGATGTCCATCCCCTGTACTTCCCAGGCCCCAGTCACTATGAAGGATAGGAGCTGAGGTGAGAAGGCATCACAAAACATTTCATGTGCAATGCCACCACGTGCCTGATGGGCAGGGATGTTTAAAACTCCTCCCTGGTGAAAGATTCCCAAATGTTAGATTTTTGGATGATGGATTTATTTATTCCACCTTTTCCCACCATTGTCCACAGTCAGCTACAGACTGAATAATGACTTAATCAACCACGGAACAAGCCAATATGGCAAGAAGTCCTGTCCTTATCAAGTTACATTGCAACACAAAAGAACAGGGGAAGGTCACCTTCACACTGCTTGCCAACTTAAAGGGATGAAGAGACATATACATAAGTTGCACAGTCTTAGGGACAATTTTGGTTATGCACCATCTCCACTAAGCACAGCCCCAGCAGTTGCTGAGTAAAATCAACAACATATAAACCACATACATAAACGTATTTCTCCTTCAACTCTTACACAAAATTCCTCTCACTGTAATACTAGACTAAGTGCTAAGAATGAATATCATTAACTAAATTGTCTTTTAATGGCTCAGGAGGTGAACTCTGTAAAGAGGAGGAAAGGGACAGAAACTTGGATTAAGACAATAAAAGGAGGTTTGACTTAACTTCATTTTGACTATCTAAAAAAAAAAGCATCTGGTCTAAACTCATCATTTGTGTTTCTATCAGCCCTTTTCAAACAAAGGAGAAAAGTAGATGCTTACAGAAAATAAAGTTAGATTACCTTAAGTGAGAAGTGATTCTGAAACACTTAAATATGACAAGACAAGGACAGACTATAAGAAGAACCATACAGAGAGCAAGGAAAATGTAATTTTTCCCTTTACAGAAACCCAAATGTGAACAGAATAGCTTCTCAAGGCTCCTGCCTTCCTCAGGGTCTTGCCAGAATTTGAAGATGACTCCAGCAGTTGCAGATATTACATGCAGTTCATTGAAAGCTGGAACTGATAAAATACACTTCTTTAACCTGAAGAAACAGCTCAGCTAGACACTTGTCCCTGGAAACCAGGAGCATCTGTAAGCGTGTCATGGTTTAACCCCGGCCAACAACTAAGCACCACACAGCCGCTCACGCACTCCCCCCCCCTACACCCAGTGGGATGGAGGAGAAAATCGGGAAAAGAACTAAAACTCGTGGGTTGAGATAAGAACGGTTTAATAGAACAGAAAAAAAAGAAACTAATAATGATAACACTAATGAGATGACAACAATAATAATAAAAGGATTGGAATATATAAGTGATGCACAACACAATTGCTCACCACCCGCTGACCGACCAACCTGGAAGTCCCCCAGCCGCAACGCGCCCGCCCCAGTTCCTAAAACATCATATGGTATGGAATACTCCGTTGGTCACTTTGGGTCAGCTGCCCTGACTGCGTTCCCTCCCAGCTTCTTGTGCCCCTGCAGCTTTCTTGCTGGCTGGGCATCAAAGGCTGAAAACCCTTGACTTTAGACTGAACATTACTTAGCAACAACTGAAAACATCAGTGCATTATCAACATTCTTCTCATACCTAGCTCAAAACTTAGCACTGTACCAGCTGCTAGGAAGGCAAGTAACTCTAACCCAGCTGAAACCAGGACAAAGCAGAACTAAAGAATGGGTGTAATGTGGCAGAGCAGAAGTCACAGCATTGTACCTTGGTCCAGGAATGGAGACATCCTTCGGAGTCTGGGACTCGTACAATTGCCTCTGATTTACTTGCCTGAGCTTCACGTGTTCACCGGAAAGACCACTTGTTCAGACTCTCCTATAAAATTGGTGTGATGCTATTTAAAATCTATGAATTCCTGCCAGGACTTGAGTGCATTTTTTAAATTGCTTCTGAAGTGTTTGGGACCCAAGAATTTCACTGACATCATAACCTGTGGTTAATTTATTAAATGGTGGGCTGAGAAACATTACAGAATGTGAAATGAACAATTTAGTTAATAAGGAACAGTTTAGACTATATGATATGAATTAACAGATCATCAAAAATGCGTGGGTATGTGATGATTTCAGTACTAATGTGTTTTTTATTTGAAAACTGTGATTCTCTGGCTGTCTGAGAAAAGAAATGATAAGAAGTCTTTATGACTGGTGCATCTTCCTGCCCACATACCAGCTGCTTCTCTGACATCTTATACAGGGAGGGTGAACCCACCCTTTTAACCCATCTTCTATTAGCACATCTCACTATGTAGTTGCTTATTCACAAATACAGCAACCTGACGGGGCCTGTGAAACCACTAAGAGGAGAGATGTCTGGCAAAACTGCCAAAAGCATAGTAAGAGCAGACAATCTAAAAGATAACTAAGAAGCAGTAGGGGAATGACCAGGAGTGTGTATTGATGCTGCTGTGAGTCTGAAATAGAGCATTTTCACTGCATGTAGGAAATACTCTGTTTTTTGTTTGGACCCCTTATGCCTTTGCATAAGACCTTTTGAAGCAGTAAATAAAAAGCATTCCTGCTTACATTAAGAGGTCTGCTAGCTGGGAGGCAGAAACAAAGTCAAAACCTTTTATGTGGTCCAGTCAGTAGAACTGGAAACATGGCTCCATCCTCTGTTAATGTTGGTATTAAGAAAAAATGTCTCTCATAGGCTTTTTTTTTTACAGTTTTAGCCTTAATTTTGTGATGTGGAATGAGACTTTTGAAATAAATTTGTGAAAGAAAGAGTTCAAGAGAAAGAATTAATGGAAGAGAAGGAGCCCAACAATAGCACCCTCAGGATAGTCAAGCTCCTTAAATAGGAAACCTGTGTTCAAAGCCCTGACACAAATTTACATCTGTTTAACTAACAGGGATGGAAGTCTCTGTCTTTTCCCTTCATCTTATCCATACCTGAAACTTCATGATGGACTTAAAAACTCCTATGAATTACATTTATGCCAAATCTAAAACTCCCCTGTAAATCATTATGCCATTTACAAAGCAATGTTTTTCAAAGAAAAAAGGTCAGTCTGGAGAAATAAATGGGGAGGGGATTATTTTGCATGTCTTTGAAAGGTTCTTTCCAGGATTCCTCACAGTTCATTTTTCCAGCTGATTTGGATGGCTCCTCTGATCTCATCAGGGATGTGGTGAATAACAAAACTCTCCTCAAGTTACTCTATTGAAAGAGGAATGCCTAGAGGTAGAGACAGAGTTAGGACTTGCAGTTCTTTCCCCAGCTTGGGATGAACTTCTGGCTGCACCTCTATCTCCACCACACCCGGACTCTCCTTTCCATAACTTCCTTACCTTGTCTGCATGTAGCGAGGCTCCGTTCTTCAAGGGTTGTAGTGTGGGCTCCTTTGCCCTATGGAAAAGTGAAGCATTATATATTGTGACTTTGTTTTTCAGTGGAAATAGTTTGGCAGACATCTCTTCAAGGACAGCAACAATGTCTGTGTTAAGTTACCATTCTTTATCTTTAACTTGTCCTGTCAGTTTTCTGGCAGACCACAGTAAATCTAAAACATTTGGAGTTGCACAAATTGTTTTCCAGACTGTCCTGTTGCAGTTCAGGGCTGGAGCATAGTAAGTAAATGGATGTGATTTGGAACTAGAGTTGTACTGTCGGACCAGCAACCTGAGCTTTGACATTCACAAATATGCTATAGGCACTTGCTTTGCAATTTTGTCCTTAAGCTGTGTAAGAGACAAGGAGAAAGTGTGCTGGTCTGTGAAGATACTGCTCAAGTGAATAAAAGGACCCTTATTTACATTATCTGACAAATGTGCCTTGTGCAATTACATTTCTATCCAAATAAACAAAGATGTTTAATCAAATGTTCCACAGATTTGCTTCAGAAGATTATTTGGCACCTTCAAATGGGCAAGATTACCATAAATAAAATAGGAATCTGATGCAATGAAAAGCAAGTATTTACTTTCACAGTGGAAGGAG
>VYZV01019656.1:75351-87079 GCA_013401275.1 Pandion haliaetus
CAAAAATAGTGGTCTGGGTGAGTAGCCATCAAAAATTTCTCATTTCAAAGAACTTAGAAGGGAAAAATTGAAATTAAGAGCATGAAGCTGAAGAGCTGAGCTGCCTCTGAGCCAGGACGCAAATTCCCCTATGGAAATCAAGAGCAAACAGCCCTGTGGTGCTTTGTCTAAGATCTGCTCAGCAACTCTTTTCAGCTATCAGCCCCTGCGCACTGCTTCAGAAGGAAATTCTGAAAGAAACTGATGGAGGTTAGGAAGGCATGATGCTGAGAGAGATTATATAGGATACTACATGAGTTTCCAGAGGCTTTTGGTTTGTCTGGATAGACATACAGCTGGGTGACCCTTACTAAAAGTTAATTAAGTTCTGTGTGAAATAATCAGTACAGCAAAGATACAGGATGATCATGTGGGTTAGATGTAAGTCTCTGCACTCCACAGCTACTCCTAGGACCATTCTTGAGCACCAAGCCCTCCTGGTATTGTGGAGCCTGTGTCCATACTGTTAAATTCCCTTACTTGCCAATTTATGGTGGCTACATGCAAACAGTCTGTTGGGAATGACCCCTGGCCTATGCTAACATCCAAATTGTGTGTAAGACCTGCTTGGGAGTTGGCAAGTTTTGGGCAAATCATACCAGAGGCCATTCTAACAATTTAACAGTAAAAACAATAAAGTTCTAATGGCCAGAAAACGCCCTTGGGCACTGAATTTAAGGGCAGGGCTATACACCATGAAAAATCAGATTATTCTGTGCTTTTCAAAACCACAAATCCATGCCGCAGTCCTCACCCTTCCTAACCCCATGATTTCTGTGGAAGATTTCTCTGCACTCACTCACCTGTAGCCTTTGAAAACTCCTCTGAGCATGCTCCGGTATTCTTGAACTGGTCAGTAGCTACAAAAATATAAGAAATAAAAACACTGGGAAGAAACTAGAAAGGAAGGCATGATGCCAGCATAGCACAGCAAGAATCATAAGACTTTTCTTCAGTAGGGCTTCACTCTGTTCCACAAGTCAAAACCAGTGAACAACTCATGCCTTATCTCATGAAGAGACTGGGAAATGGGATACTCAACCTATTGAAGAATCAGCCTCTTTCTTTTTCCTAATTTTGCATGCTGCAAGTGGCTGTGAGCCAGAGTACTGCACCCAAATGCTGTCTAATGCTGCCACTCCAGTCCAATCTGCAGTAATAATCCACAGTATACACCAGATGTCATAGCAGAGGCATCCATCAAAATGCTAAAACACATATACAGCAACAAAATACTTTTGATATCTTCCTACCAACATCCAAAATTATTTTGAGCATTTCATGCATTTAAGGAAAGTTATGGAAGTCTTCCTTGATATCCTTTATGTTCTTTTGCTCTTTTTTTTTTTCCTTTAGTTTATGGTGTTCATCTATGTTTTTATAAACTCAGTGCTGCTTTAGGAATGAGGTTTCACACACTTAATAACTTAGTAATGAGATTTCTATAAAAGCCTGAAGCTTTCTCCTTACAAAGAAAAAAATGCATGTAGTTGATGGTGAAAACAAATGGAATATAGAAAAATATTCACTCCAGGAACAACTATTTCTAGGATTAGTCCTTTTCCTAACAGCTTGAGGTCAAGGTAGGAAAAAAAATACATTTCTAAAAGCCAACTACTCAGCTTATACACCCTGGTGAAACTTGACTAATGTTGGCAGAGCTACCTCAGATTTAACAGAAGTGGAAAAGCTGACCTATACCACCAATTTTGACTGATGAGTGGGCTTACTTCTTAATAAAACTTAAAAATATTGATAATCTTGGAATAGTGCTTAACTATTTATGTGCATATATTAGGGTTTGCTTGTCTTGTTTTCTAAAGTAATGTAAGAACTGTGTCTCTCATTTCATATTGGCACTTCTAATGTAGCCAGAACAGAAATCCCTACAAATATGTGCACATGAATGTGTATATCACATATATAACATGCAAAATTATGGATGTAGATAGAGACTTAACAATTTGACCCCTATTTGTAGCACGAAAAAAGGTCCAGGTAAGACCCTGAGAGACAACTTCATCAATTTTGTGTTGTTTATAATGTTACAAGTAACACTGTTACTCTCCTGCAGGTCATTACTATTTGGGAATTTTCCTCCTGTGAAAATCCCCAACACTAAAGGCAGGCTAAAGTGAACCAGTTGTTTCTTTGCCCCATGCTCTGCTGATGCTCTGCAGAGGCATTTCAGCAGAGGACAGCTAAATTCAGGTTGATGTAATCCAGAGTTTACTGTGAGTGAGGACAGACACTGCAGAACACACTTTAGCCAGAAAGGAGCTTGAGTTAAAGTTTTGCCACATATTGGGCAGGTTGGAAGACTTGCTGGTTATATTCCCCAGAAACAATAGTTCTGGACAAAGTTCTTTTGCATGTGAGCTACAAGGACTTGATTACAACAAAGCAGTAGTGTGCTGAGGTGTGTGCCTGTGTGTCTTTCTAGGTAAGTGTATATGTTTGTGTATATTCAAATACATATAAAACACTTAACATACTGAAACATTCTTCTGAATGCTGCTATTTATACAGAAAATATTTACATTGACCTGCCTAATCATATTTTATTAGGAAGGGACCTAGGCCTATCATTTAGTCTGTCCCGAAGTTTTGAACTGGGATCAAATAATCTTCAAGAGATGTTTCTCATATATTATCTTAAATATCTGTAGAGGTAGAGATTCTGCAGTCATTCTTACAATAATTTCCAGAGCCTAAGGTCATAAAAAACTCCATCCTCAATGTGTAAGAATCTCACAGCACACAGTTCAAATTATTTCTTCCAAAGTGCATTAACTTTGCACTTGCTAAAGCACAGAAATTCTTTGGCCATCATAATGACCACTCATTTGGTTTTATTACATCCCTATAAACCTCTTTGGTGTTGGCTAGTAACACAACTTATGTAAAGACTTGTATAACCTTCCAGATTTGCTAATCCAGTGATCACTACAGGCTGCTTCTTTCAAATTTCCAATACACTTAACAAATATCATGAGTGTAACATAGACCTTTAGGCTATCTGGTGCTTAATGTTATGCTGTACTGGAAAAAGAAATCATTATTCTTTGTTTCCAACTCTTTTGACCATTCCAAATTCATAAAAGAGCCTGACATCTCATGCATGACTTTTTCAACTCTTTAAAAGTCTCCTGCAAAGATTCTTCTGAGACCTTTAGAAAGTCTGATAAATTGTAACTACTACTGTTCCTTTATCCACTCTTTACCTGATATGTTCAAAAGATGTACCTGCCACTATTTCCTTTTGCAGAAACTGCTTGTATTAATCTAGATCATATGAAGTTCATGCAGGTGCTTGAAATCCAATTTCTCATTTTTGTCTCAACCAGTTCTTTTTCCAGTTATTTTTTTATCTACTTTTAAAAACAGCAACCTTTGAAGGAGCATAAATAGCTTCAACTTGTATTCTGCTTTCTTACAAAAACCTATATATGAAAACAAGTGAAAATATTGTTCGCTTCTTTGAACACATCTGCTTCATTTTACATTACATATCTTTTCTGGATAACAAAGATAATAAACTTGTCTACACAGCATTTCATAAAAGATTCAAGAACAGAAGAACAAATAATAAAGACCTGTTCCAGTGTTTATTAATTCACATCAAAGTATTCATGTTTAATTCAGATATCTGACCAAGGACTGGAAAAAGGGAATTCTGTGAAACAGTCACATGCCCAGCTTAGCAACTAAAAGCTCAGAAATCACCATCCATTGCTTAAATAAGGCTTGTTAACATAGACAAATCAAAAGAAAGAAAAAAAATAATCTGTCAAACACAAGACTTTTTAAAGGGAAAAATTGGAGAACAGTGACTTGTAGGCCTCCTGGTAATGAAGAAAAAAGAGCAATCATCTTCATTTGCCTCTTTTCAGGTCATCTCCAACATTCCTCTTGTGTGGGAAGGGTACAGATGTTTTACCCAGATTTTGGAGCTGCAATTTGGCACTGTGAGAGATATGCAAAATATCTCAGGGGCTGCAGGCCTTCGGAAGTTCAGTCGGTGCTACTCACATGGTAAATCACTGGCTTTTGCATGTCAGAGGAATTGCCTGACAGCCGGTGTTTCTCCCCTCCAGGCTGCTGCCGGAATTCTTCTTGCTTACGAGAACATATGCTTTAAAAAGAAAAAAAACAAACCTTCTCTGCTATTTGGCACCTGAAGCCTTATTTTAATTTCTGGGTGCAGCTTTTTCTCTGAACATATTGCAAAATACCAGTGCATTACCCATCTGTTCCAACTTGGTGTCTTCAGGGCTGAGTGCTGTAGAGGAAAGGTTATCATTAACTTGCTTTAAAAAACTTGATTTGCTTACAAAAACAGTAAGTGGAGAAATTAATTGTATTCTATTCACAGTGCAGGTTATTACTCCTCATTTTAACAAAAAAGGCTCAGGGACAAAATTCTCACTGCATCCTGAGGAGCCTGAGCAATTCAAACCAAATCTGAGAAAATTTTCCTTCCATTTTGGGTCAGGCTTATCTTCGATGTGGGCTCTGAGGAGCCCCAAAAGCCACAGACAGACTTGGATTTTGCAGAGTGGTTATGTGCACACAAGTTGACTGAGGAGTCTTTGCCAGGTTAGTGGACTTCAGAGAGCCTAACATAACTGAGCATGAACTCGTAAAACTGGTAACCTCCAAACCAAATCAGTACGACACAGAGTTCTGGGAAAAATTCCTGATACAGCTAACACAGAGAAAGATCTAGGCATGTGTCGTGGTTTCGGTTTCAGCTCAGTCGGTAACAAAGCACCACACAGCCGCTCGCTCACCCCCCACCCCCTCGCCTGGCCACGTTGGGATGAGGAGAAAATCCAAAGGCAGGCTCGTGGGTCGAGACAAGGACTGGGAGGGATCACTCCCCACTTATGGTCACGGGCAAAAGACAGGCTCAAATTGGGGAAGAAACAAAACCAATTTAATTTACTACCAATGAAATAAAAACCAAGGATATTAGGAAGGAAAACCAAACCTCACAACACCTTCCCCCCACCCCTCCCGCCTTCCCGGCTCAGCTCCATTCCCGATGCTTTCTACCTCCTCCCCCCAGTGGCACAGGGGAACAGGGGATGGGCGTCGGGTCAGCTCGCCTCACATCGTCTTTGCCGCTCCTTTCCTCAGGGGGAAGATTCCTCACTCGTCCCCTGCTCCACTGTGGGGTCCCTCCCACGGGAGACAGTCCTTCACCAACTTCTCCAACGTGGGTCCTTTCCGCGGGCTGCAGTTCCTCACAAACTTCCCTGGCGCGGGTCCTTTCCGCGGGCTTCAGTTCTTCCCGAACTTCCCTGGTGCGGGTCCTTTCCACGGGCTGCTCTCCAGTCTCACACAGCTCCAGCGTGGTTTTTACCATGGAGTTACGGCCATCTGTGGGAGCCTCCGCTCCACCGTTCACCTCCATGGGCTGCAGGGGGACAGCCTGCCTTCTCACCACAGGCTGCAGGGCCATCAGCCTCCTCAGGCGCCCCTCCTCCCCCTCCTTCTTCACTGACCTCGATATCTGCAGAGGGGTTCCTCTCACATTCCAATCCCTCTACTCACTACAGGTTCCCCTTCTTAAATCTGTTCTCCCAGAGGCGCTACCACCATCACTGATGGGCTCGGCCTGGGCCAGAGGCGAGTCCGACTTGGAGCCGGGGGAGCTTCTAGCAGCTTTTTACAGGAGTTACCTCTGCAGCCCCCTCCCCACTACCAGAGAAAACTGTGCTACACAAACCCATAACAGCATGGTAAATGGGCCCATGAGTATCAACTGGTTTAGCTCACTTGTCTCATTGGAAGCTCACTGGGATACTAAGTTCCCGCTTTTTCTACAAGCATGGCATCCATACATGGTTTGGGGTCTGCAAACCTTATCCTGGTATTTTTACAGCTTTGTATGAACTTGCACCACTTAAATGAGTCATATGACATTGTCCTGGGCTCCTCCTGGCTGCTGGTGAATCACCTGACAGTGTAGAACTCTCTGCGCAGGGATGGACAGGGCTGGGACAGGGCTCTCTGCTCCACCCAAACCAGACACTCAGATCCCCCGGGGACCCTGCCATGGGTGCTTAGCCCAAAAGCATTCACAGCAATGGCTCCTCCAGCTCCAAACAGCACAAGACATGATGCCAACATCCTACAACCAGTCAAGGGACCAAGAGTTTTAGTGTGTCCCAGCAATGTCTGGGTGGATTTTAAAATTTGTTAAATGGAAAAGTCCAGCTGATCCTAGGAAATAAACCTCATCTCCTACTTAAAAAAAAGGACAGAAATTCCCCTGAAATGCTGTCAATAACTGCCCTTGTGACTTGGGAAATTCTTTTTCAACCATGTATCTATAGGGAGCTGTGAGAAGATTTTATAAGTTTTTGCAAGAGTTTTAGTAAAGAAATTACATTTACAATTCTGTAAATGCATGTATGTGTTTAAGTATGTGCATGCATAGGTACACATGCAGGCATACGTCACATATGTAAGTGTGTATGGGTGTGTGCGTGGGCTGGTGGGTAGGTTCTTATGGATATGGGTGCACATCTTTCTATCAGTCAGTTCAATCCAATGTAATGAAACAGGGTCATTTTAAAGACATTATATTCCCACAAGTGTTATGAAAATCAGAAACTAGGTGGAGCAAAAATAGACTATGGCTACATCTACAGCAGAGAATTAAACATGCCTCATACTGTTCTCTGCTCCTGAAGCCAACTGGCACAGAACAAATGGTTTCCATACTATTAAATTCTCTTACCCTCCCCAAAAAGGTGACCATGTCCAAGTCCCTAATTTGGTGGACCATAGCCTTTTCTAACTCCTAAGTAGTTCCTGGGAATTTTTTAAAAGAGTGCTAGTTTTCTCTGGTCAAACCTATGCCAGCCAATATTCTCACAATTTAACAGCATAGTTGGTCAAGTTCCAGTGCTTGGGAACGTTCCCCAGTATTGTTTAATTTATTAGTATAGATGCAACTTACGTGTGC
Source organism: Pandion haliaetus (assembly GCA_013401275.1). Taxonomy (NCBI): domain Eukaryota; kingdom Metazoa; phylum Chordata; class Aves; order Accipitriformes; family Pandionidae; genus Pandion; species Pandion haliaetus. The sequence goes on from VYZV01019656.1 coordinate 82,370, forward strand.
ACCCAACTGAGAAGCAGGCTGTTCTGTTAATTCAGTCTTTATTAGACACCAGATTATGTCCAGAAAAGCGATGCTGTGAATGCCCCAGCAGCAGGGAACAGCTAAGATCCAAGACCAGACTTTGCTAGATGTCAGAGGAGACAACTAGGCGGCACAAATCAGTAGGGAACTGGGCTGTATTAGTTCCACTGCTCACAGCCTTGCTTGTTCCTTCATGTAACAAGTCACTGCATTTGCTGCAGGGAAGGAATGCAATCAAGGTTGAGAGAGGTTGTCAGATGGGCTCTGAGAAGCACTTGCACTGAAATGGCTTGTGATTTCCCAGGGATAACAGAATCCCCTTGTTTGTGCAGCAGCTGCCTGGAAGTTGGCAGCACAGACATCTGGCTCGTTTGGGTGCCGTGACTTTTTTTTCAATGACTGCTACAGGCAATACTACAGAGCACCTGAAAGTGCCTGTTCCTAGAGCGCTATGCACAAGAGTGGCAGTAAAGTTGTCAAACTTGTATCTACAGAAAAAGCTGAATCAAGAAAACCTGAATGAAGGCCTGAGAAAATAGCGGGTTGGCAAGGATGCCACCAAAGGGACAGAAGCCTATGACTTCTCAGGGAATGAGGATGCCCCTGTTGTCCCATTGGTCCCGAGACCACTCCCTCTCCTTGTAATTCTCCAGCACTTGCTGCATGTGGGAGCTGCTGTTTGCACAGAGGGGATCGCTGTGCAAGAAGTCTGTACCCCATGAACACCAAGACAGACTTGCCAGACTGATGTACTTCCAGGTCAAAATGGGGAAAAAATGAAGAAAAAGCTTAAGTTACAAACTAAATAATATAATGAGAAGCTTAAAGCAGAGTCAGTCTAGAGACAAGTGCTGCCAGGAGCAGAACACTGGGAAGAGGTCAGTCAAAATATACAGAGTTATTTGTGGGACAGTGGTTGTGAGAGGTCAAAACAAGACTGTAGTCCCCATCTATGGGCCAGGAACCTACTGGGCAATAAAGGAAAGGCCCTGTGCTGAATACCTTGGGGTCTAAATAAACAGCTTTTACAATGCTTTGAAGGGAGATGTGTGACAGCCAAAATTATACAGCAAGTCAGTGACAAAACCAAAACTTTGGTTTCCTGACTGCCTATCTAATGACTAATACACTTGTTTAGGATACCTGTCAAATGGACAGAGCTAGACATAGAGGCAGAGAGATAGAGGCAAATATGAGTGTACATACAAAGGAAATACTACTGTACATGAGCTGGACACTGAACTTACTGTTATTAGGGCAATGGAAAGCTTTCCAAAGGAAGAGATTTCCATGGGAAAATGATTCATAAGATCAGAAGTTTCTGCAAAAACATCAACTTACTTCAAATGTGATAGGAAATCATAAAAATGCAGTGTTTCAACTTTTTTACCTCCTTTTCTGTCATAGGTTTTAGCTTTTAGGATGGTAGCGATAAATTTGAACAGTCAGAACATTGCAGTGAAATAGTTGCAAAACACTTAATTTTGTGAAAAGTTCTGGAAACAATCTCCACCTGAGTCAGGATAACAGTGAACTGAGGCTCCAGGGATGTCCTGGAATTTTTTTCATCAGTCAACTCTAGTATAACAAGGGGAAATGTAGAGCCAGAGTGTGCCAATAAACCAACCAATCAAACAAGCTGCACAGGGATATGTGGCCATACCCTTTGCAAACAAGGCCATGCATGTACATGCCAACACAATTACTTTGCTTGGGTTTGCCAGGAGAAAATGGAATGTAAAGTAGTCTGTAAATAGCCAATAAATCTTGCCCCCAGTGTTTTATGTGTTTCTACCTTAGTCAGGAAGGAACTTGTTTTTTTTTTAAAACCTGAAGTTAATGCAACTAGCTCAAATGTGGTGTTTTAGTGGAAGAGAGAATGGAAAAGGTTTTGATTGTTCTGCCATTCCCTAGAGGGGGTCTTATCTCCAAATAAACCTTTTTAAGAGCTTCAACATTATTTCTAAAGAAAACCAAATACATCCAGAAAGTTAGGGGGACTCCTTCCTGTTTAGTACAATAACACTCCCAAAAATGTAACATCAAGAGAGAAAAAGGACTGTGGCAGGTAATTGAAACAATCAGTCCTACAGCTATTCTCTCTAACTCCATACACTGAGCAAACTAGAGATAAATGCTCTGTACACCTACAATGAACCACTTGACCTAAAGACTAATTGTTATTTTTAACAGAAAAAGAGACTACAATTAGACTGTACATTCTTTAAGGTTTGGGGCAAATTTGGGCATAAAACTTCCTTCCGCACCTTCATCCTTATCTCCTGAAAAATAGCTCCTGGGTTTTCACTGAGGCTTGTAGCACTGAGTCCAGATATGTCATAAATCTGGTGAATATCCTGCCTGGTCAGAACAGTTTGTTCAGTTCTGGGTCTAATTCTGTGTTGCAGTGTGCAACACAGTCAAAAATTGCCACAGTGTTTTATAGGGAAGCTCTGCGAATATTGAAGGGCTTTTTTATTCCTTTGCTTATAAGGGGAAAATATGACTTTGCTAAAAGAATGATTCCACTATGCAGCCTTAAAGGATGAATTGACTGTAATGTATAGATGACTTCAGAAGCCTAAACAGTTGGTACTTCATCTTTCTGCCAGGACATTTGTTTTCTCCAAAACCACTATCAGTCTCTGCTTGAATGTGTGCACAGCTGTAATGTTTGAAGACACTGAGTTAAGTATCATGGATTAAACATTTGTAATTGTTTTTCACTGAACTGTGACCTGAATTTAGTAACATCTGACTGATGGCTACTACCAACAGGATATCCCAATGAGTGAGAGGAAGATCCTGTGTCACTGCATTTTGCTGGAGTTAGACCAGCTGTGTTTGTCTTTTGCTTAATATGATCAGAAGTCTGTAAGGAAATCATCTGCAATAGGGAGAGTGACAGCTTGTCAGAGAGATAAGAAAGTTGCCTAAGTTTCCTGGACCTCTTTGTACTTGGGAACACTCATTGAGTGATTATGGCATGCACTGGCAGAGTTGGGATGGTAAAAGCAACCAAGTCTTCAAATCTGTCTTGTTGGACACTGTGAGGTCCACATTTCCTATTTCTCTGGCACACCTGACCCTTCAGTCAGGATCAAGACATAATGTGAAGTGAAGTTCCTGTGTTAATTTTATCTCTGCTCCTTTTCTCCAAGGTTACTTGTCTTTGTAGAGAATCCTGTTACTATCAGGCAGTCTTCTCCAAGATTCATTCTCACTTTCTGATCAGTTGAGAACTGGATTGTAATAACTATTAATTAGTCTTTTTCTTCAAAGTGCTAACAGTCAACTCCATTGGCCATTTCTCTACCACAATGACCTCAGAGAAATGTTATGACAGGGAGCACAAAGAACTTATGCTTTATCTTGACCTGAGGACTTTGGAAAATAGTTTAGGAAAGACATACGGTGTGGCTGTTTGCAACAGCAAGAGACTGAACTCATAACCCAAAGGGCACTGACCTGTTTTGTACTCCTGAACAAGCACGAGCAGATTTGCCCCAGTTGGAAACCTTCTTTGGTAGCAACACCAATGTCTTCCTATAAGGCCTCCAGCCATGTGAGGGCAAAACAATTGCAACAGGACTGTGTGAAAGTGAAGGACCTTTTAATGAACTCTTGTTTTTGGACTGTGCACAGGGCTTGATTCACATCCATGTATTAAAAAAGTTCACCACATTTGTTAGGAAAGAAATGAAATGTACATCTGTGCTCCACTTAATCATAAAGCCAAGAGCTGTTGAAAGGGACAAAGTTACATCAATTTACTATTTTGTGAGACCGGTGAATTAACAGTGCACACTAAAAGATGATGAGAAAAAGAAGTGGAACCTCCAAAATATAAATATTTCATTGGTATGATTACTTCAATTCTACCTAGAAAACTTTGACAGGTTAAAGAACCCTCAAAAATAAACAAAATGTTTTCTATCCTGAAATATTTCGTCCTATGTGAATTCCTTTTCTTACTGTTTTCAGAGCAGTCAACATACCAAAAAATGATGAAACACACCACACTTTTCTTGACACTGACTTCCTTCATGTGTTTTCTTGAAGTATTCTTATGGCATTGCTTTTCCTTCTTCCAATCGATGAGCATTTAGTGAGCAACCAGAAATACCTTGCCCAAAGTGCACTCAGATCAGGGAGCAGTGTACTGAAGCAGCGTACTGCTGCGTACTGGGAGCATCAGTCAGATGGAAGATCCAGAAATAAGCACTAGGCACAAGACAAGGTGATACGGCGTCTGCAGCACAGGATAAATTTTGTGCTTAGAGACCTCAGCATTTTAGTTTACAGAGTAATGCACTTTCAAAATGGATCCTCTAATTTTTTTTCTAGTTGCTGCACTTTGGTTCAGCATTGCAGAGTGGTCTCAGAACACGTGATCTGCATTTCTTTGGCCAAAACAAAACCAGAAGATTCAGTCTGCAAGTGTATCTCATGTTCTCCAATTGCAAATGGTTGTTCAACCAATAGGGCAATGTCATGGCTTCAGCCCAGTTGGTAACAAAGCACCATGAAGCTGCTCGCTCACTCCCCACCCCCGCACCTGGCCATGGTGGGATGAGGAGAAAATACAAAGGCAGGCTCGTGGGTCGAGACAAGGACTAGGGGGAGATCACTCTCCACCTATGGTCATGGGCAAAAGACAGGCTCAACTTGGAAGAAACAAAATCAATT
>VYZV01019656.1:90216-141064 GCA_013401275.1 Pandion haliaetus
TCCTACCTTCAGTGCAGAATGAAAACTGCTTTTGAAGCTTTGTCTCTCTCTTCCCTCCCACCCCCCCTCTATTTTGTGAAAGAGAATTCTTGGTTTGGGGCCAACCCCACCTCCAGTTAACTCCAGTTAACACCATAGACCATTTGATTTGCAATGGAGTGGAACAGACTGCATCCCATAGAAAGCAGCATTGCACAGACACACTAGTCTGCTCCTGCTTACAGGATCCAGGGGGCTGATCATCTGTGTGATAAAGGCCATTTCTTTCTCAAACTTCCTTTTCCTCTCTGCTGAGTGAAACAGCACTGCCCTTGTAAGGAAGTGAAGCTTCAGATTACCACTTACTAGCATCTGATCCCTGCCTAAAAAACAACTGTTAAATATTTTCTTGTGGCATTACTATTGCCCAGGCCTCTAATTAACTGGACTGTTTTGCTGGTTATTCTACCGTAATGGGCCTTAGCCCATAGGTCTATTGAAACAGGCACCCTACAAAGAGATCACAAATTACACATTCTCTGTCCCAGTGACTTGCCAAAGGTCACACAAGAAATTACAGGCAAAGGACAGAACCCAAATCTCCTGTATCCTCAGTCCAGTCCATTAACCAAAAGACCTTCTCCCTCTCACAGTAATTCCTATGGTTCAGTCATAGTTTTTCCAAAACACTAGATGCAATAAATTACACATGAGTTGGAAAATGTACATTAGCAAGGAACAGAGCTGGGCTTACAACCGTGTGTGTTGGTAGGAAGGTTGTTCTTGGTTTTTTGCTGATGTGGATGAAATGCAAAATAGGAGAAATTTGGTTAGCCTAAGATGTCACCTGATACACTGAGAGAAGCAGATCAATAAAAAGCTTTATTTTAGACCTTGCACGCCAAGACAGTAGCTGTGAAAAGACAATGGGGTATCACGAGAAAAATAAACACATTATTAAATAGGTGACTGGAAAAAAAGAACTTTGTGAAGGTTATTGGAAAACTGAGGACGATTTTACTGAGAGATGGAAAAGAAATTCTCACATTCCAAAGAAAAATAATTTGGAGACATTTTTACTGAAGAAAAAAACTAAGCCTTCAAATAAAACCCCTCTTTTCTTCCCAGAGAAAAATCAACTTCATGTTCTTCAGGCAGAAACAGATAAGAATAAAGTATTTAGATCAACAAAATCTTCATCAGTCAAAAGGTTAATAAAGGTGATATCCTTTTAAATTCAGCTCTGGGCCTTGCACAGATGGGAGATAGTAAATTCTAGACCATCTCCATGGAGTTTGCATACACACTTCTTCAGACTGAAAGGGTTTTCCCCCTCCTCCGGGAAAAGCAATTGCGAATTGCACACATGAGATTCTGAAATGTCAATCCCATGAACAGGCAAGGGTGAGATTAACAGAGCTATGGTAGCATGAGTACTTGTTGATAAAACTGGCTTGAAAACCTTGGAGAAAATGGAGACAGTGGCACCTTTCAAGCAGTGATCCAAATTAGAGAAGAGTTTGAGCCAGTAGTTTCAAAGAAAAATTTGCCATCATCCCACTACAATCTCCCATAGGATGGTAACTGCAGTATTTTGTCCCGGCCTCCATTCAGAGCACTTTTTGTCCCTCAATGCTGCTTAGAGATGGAGAAGTGATAGTATTCCTGTTCAGTAGATGAGGAAACGTAAGTCAGAGAGTGACTACATGAGCTATGCAATGTTACACAAGAAGTCTAGGGCTATGCCAGGAATAGCAGTCAGACTACAGGACTCCTGAGCCTCCATCCAGAGGTTAAAACCAGGGGTGTTATTTAACAGGTTAATTTTTAGGGTTGTAGGAGCAGATCACCAATAGTCCACTAACCTCAAAGTACAAAGCTTCCAGTATTGAGTCACACGACGAGGCATGCACATAGGGTCATGTGCTGTGGAGAAGAACGGGTGAGAAGCTGCCATCCCAAAATCTTTCTAATATCACAGTCCTCAGCTGATGCAGAGAACGCCACCACAAATCTTTGAGACGAAACTGGATGGCTGTGTCCTCAGCAGTGTCTGGCAGGTGGGTCTTACACAGAAAAGGTGTCTCCATGATGGTGCTGGAGGGGGGAGCAGCTCAGTGAAGCTCATATATAAGTTGTGAGTTTTGTCAGTTCTCCACAGTAGCAGAATCATAAGACACATAAATGCTTAGGAGTACAGACCTAGCTAGAAAGAATAAAGGTTTGCCAGGAACCTGTCATGGTTTCCCATCACATCTTAATTTCTGAAAGCAGTGAACAAAACACCATTTTGATTCTTAAAGAGGATTCCTCCAGAAATAGACCGTGTTTTTATGCTACAGGAATAACAGGTTCTCAGATGAGATTTGCAGCTTACATTGGGCCTAATAGAGAGGTGCATGAAATCTTGAATTACTCCTGAAAATTTTCTCATTCTCTGTTGGTGATAGTAATATAAGGCAGAAACCCAGCCAGCAACGTAATTGAGTAGCAAGGGATATCAGTGTATGCTAACAGAATATTGGCACTGCTTAATGTGAACTTACAGCTGGGAGCCAGACCATTCCCCAGCACTCACCAGACAGCCCATGCTTTTATGCCATGCAGTGCATTGCATCCTTTTGGCTGTGCAGACAACTATGGGGATGGGGCTGCATCCACCCCAGCTTGCCCTGGTGTATGACACCAAACATTATCCTCCCTCTTTCAATCTCATTCACTCTGTCTCCCTAATCAGGGAAATGCTGCACATCTGTACTGAGATGGATACAGTTACATTTGCAGTTTTAGGGCTGAGCTGGTGTGTTCCCAGTAGCATCATTTAGTTCCTTTCTGTTCCTTAGGGAAGTGAAGGCCATAAGGGAATGCATGAAGCAACGCTAAAGAGGTGTGGGCATAAACCAGCAAGGACTAATAAGAAGGGGACAGACCAAGCTGAATGCTGTTCCAAAATCTTGCTCTGCTAACGGAGTATGTCATTGTGCTACTGCTCTCTTCCTCTGCAAAGCCCCATCTTGCACTGTCTCTTTTAAAAGCCTGACCTGGGGAAACTGCTTTATCACTCTCCTTGAGCCTGGATTATAACTTTGCATCAATTCCTTAGGATAAGGGGATACAGATCTCTGCCTGAACTACCTATATATTGGTTCCAAGCACCAAAGGCAGTAATTTAGTGGATGCTGCACAATCTTTGTCATTTGACCATGCTCCAAAACAAGGGAGGGAGGGGAGGAAGGAGTGACAGTCAGACCCTTGGCTCCAGTGGCTTCCTGTGCCTTGTCAAGGTCAGAAGGGCACTGGTTCCTCCCAAGTGGAGGGGAAAATACACATGGCTTCACAGAACTGCTCTTGGAAATGTCATTTCATGCTCAAGGGTATGAATGAACCTGCAGAACAACACCCTTCCCTTCTGCAATGTGCCCAGGGGCTTCCATCAGTTCCTACCAGCAGCCCCTTTATCTTTCTTCCATTTCCTTGAGCATGAATGACAGAACACAGTCTTTCCCCTGCAACACCAGGGCTGCCACTGGTGATGCTGGAACTATTGATTTCAACAACTCTTCAGAGCTCTTCAGCCAGAAAGGGGTTTTACTCATTTCACAGGGTGGCAGGACCACAAAAGAACAAAGAGGAAAATGGGTTTCCATGTAACTGTGGAAGGAATGAGGAGTGCAGAGTTTGAAAAGCAAAATTACAGCCCAAGGCTGTTGTAAGCATTGTTATGCAAATCGGCATGAAGGCAACTAGGATTTCTCCTCCAAGTTCCTAGCAATGCCCACAGGCACCAATTTTTAATTAGAAATTATCTGAAATGTTCAACATGCCCATACGTGCACTAAAACACCTGTGAAAGTCCCCATTCCTCCACTGGGTGTGACAATACAAAGACCAGTGCCCAGTTCCAACATGGAGATACTCAGTGAAAAATCCCACTGTGGTGAGCAAGAGAAGGGTTTGGAGGAGTAAAAGTCACTTGCCGAGGGAGTGTTGGATGACACATGAAGATCAGATTTGTTCCCTGAAGAACGCACTCCTTGTACATGCTGGGCTTGAAAGAAATTATTTGTTCAAGAAAGCAACAGTGACATCAATGCCTTTAAAAAGCTCCAAGAAGCGTATTCACGAAAATGGTTAAAGTAAGCTCATCTTCAACTTTTTTGTGTATGTATTGGCCAGGCTGAAGGCAGGCTAGTCAGTTGTGCTGCTCCTTGCAGCTTCTGCTCCACTGAAGATCAGATCTTGTGATTCCTCTCACAGATAAATAAATGTTCCAAGATCTTATATCTACCAGCATTTTCATTCCTATCACATGCTGGAGCATTTAAGGCATGCTGAAACTTGATGGTGCGGACAAATATAGCAAAGTTGCAAGCACCTATATGCTTTCAACATATCTTTTAATACTAGAAGAGTATTTCACCTAAAAAACTCTACCAGGTGAACTCGCTCTCCACCTGACACTAAATTTGGCACTTCAAATGTAATTCATTCTTGTTCATTCTCACAGGAACCCTGGGACCATCCTGGAGCCATAACAGAAGGATTGCACCCACGGGCAAAGAAATGATGATTCAGCTCTTTTTTCCCTACAAGATGCTTCCATCTGGAGGTTTTTCTAGAGCATGTACTCAAATCCACTGGTCCTGCTGTACCTTGTAGAAGGAGTCCCACATGAATACCCCATGTGCTTATGTAGCAGAGAAAAATTATGGCTGTCATGCACAGATACCTTAGCCAGCTTCAGGTGTGGATAGTGCATTCAGCCCCAAATACAGGAAAACAATCAAGTGGCAGGTACAGGATTCAAAGTCATCCTGTTAGTAGAAAAATGTAAATTGCATAAGGCTGAAATCATCCTGTACTCACAGGGAGTTGTACCTGACTTGCACTGGCAGGAATGCATTGTACATGGAGTAAAATAGGTGATTAGGGAAAATAGAAAGGGCGGAAGCTGACTGCAAATTTGGATCAAGGTAAAGGTTTCTGTGTGACATTCCCAATTCCAAAGCTGTTTCTAGCTACCTAAGCTATTACTTGGACCTCATTATTATGAATTTTATCTCCATTACATCCCTCTAGGGCAAGCAGTATTCAGTTTCCTCTCCCAGATGGCAAATAACTATATTAGATACGTAGTAAGTGACCCGAGTACAGTAACATAAAATATCTGTGGGTCTAGGCTTCCTGCAGGTCCTTGTGCTGTCCTTCCCTCTACTCCTTGCTTCTTCCACAAGTGGAGTCAGATCTGAAGCCTGAGCTGTCCCTACCAAAACATCACAGATGTGTTTGCAGACTCAGCTGTGCAGTGATACTGCTAGGGTGGCAAGGAAGGTGACATGCAGCTTGTCTGCCATGCTGAGAAGCAGCAGCTTATAGTACAACACGATGGTGCTCTGCAGGATGAAGAGTTGACTGCATGCAGAGGCAGCCCTGTCTGTCAGCTCCTTCTCTGACTGCCCTGATAAACTCATCCAATTACACTAATGGAAAAATTGCATCAAAGTTCTGTCAATGCTTTTGCTTTCCTGTGCTTTGCACCCCTCCATTTCAAAAACAAATGCTTAGAGGTCACCCTAGCCTGATTAAATCACAGGAATATACAGTGTCTGTTTTCAAAATTTTGTGACTACTAATTACTTTATGTCATCAAACAATTATTTTCTACCTCATTAGCCCATGAAATGTGAAGAGTGTGTCAGCACTTTTGCTGGCAGTCTTGCAGTCATTAGTTTGTAACCTTGGCCAAAAAAAGAGAAAGAAGGAGAGAGTGCTATGCGACAACTTGCAATGTGTGTTTCAAGCAATAGGTGCTGCAAACTGGAGTTATTTTCGCATTTCCCCTTGGTGCTAGATGACTGAAATACCATGACATGGAAATTTCTCTCACTCATGATTTGATGACTGATACATCATGAAAGGGAAGAGTGGGGAAGTGGAGCAAAGAACAGTGAGGAGGACTGTTCTAGTACACACACATACCACAACAGAGTGTCATCATGTGCTCTTCCTGGCCTCATCTCTCAACCTGAACAGCAGAACTCACACAAGGTATTTGGGTCAGGTGATGGGGGTTTCACTTCTCAGATTATACGACAAGGATCTGAAACAGCTCTTTGTGTGGGAAATTGTGGGACACCACAGTCAGGGTAGCAAGTAGAAGTGGAAAGGAAGGTAAACTTGAGCTACCTGGCCCAACAAGGCCTTGCCAACAACACGTACTTCCAAGGAAATTTCCCACATTAAGCATGTATAAAAATAGTAAATGGTCTTGGTGATCAGTTAAATGTTCATGAGTAGGAGTCAAAACTCCTTTGTCCTTGACTGTTTGCTGACTTTTAAGATATTAGTTGCCCACTTAATTTATTTTTTCCGAGTTTCCCTCCCCAGTTTTTTTTTTTTTTAAGTTAATCTGTGTTAAGATTAATGTTTCTTAACATATTAATTTTGAAGAAGCATTTTTCAGCAGTAACACTGGCCTTTTAGTCAGTGCAGTGCAGAATTTTGCATGGAATATAGTTTAATTAGGAAACATCGTTCTTAAAAAAAAAAATCCTCGAGGGACATCTGTTTGTCAAGCAAACAAACATTTGGGCCAGGACACAGTTTTTTCTTCTTGCTGCTGCACTTGATATCAATTGTCTGAGTCCAAGTTACCATTGCCCCATTTAGGATGATCATTCTTGCTGGATTGAATCTTTCCCCTGTTCAGGAGCCCTCAGTCATGGAAGATAAAGCCTACCCAAGAAAGGAAAACTAAAGTACAATGTACACAAACTACTTTTCTTATTGATCATCTCAGACTAAGTGATACTTCTGCCAGCAGAGCTTTTCCAGTCTTAGCTACAAAGCCACAGCTGACCTGCTCCTGTGTTGATGACTGTCCTGCTTCAAGCAAAAGGTTGGACAGATGACTTCCAGAGTCCCCTTCAACAAAGCTTTTATGGTTATATAAATGTCTAAGTGTTACTGAAGTGACGTTTCACCATGCTTCATTCCATTTCCTATTTTGTTTTACCCTAATTTGGAACAAAAATAAATATTGATGTAATAGAATTCCCAGACAGCAGAATTTCTGAGCTTCTATCAGAATTGCTCAGGTTGTAAACAGGAATTTGACTTGTTCTTAACTGCCTCTTAATGGTCATGTCTAGTGGCTAAGAATTCCAGTAAAAATAGTGATTTGAGGGGAAAGAAGGTCATGAGTTCAAGGTAGCAGATGAGGCCTCAGGAGAACTGCCTTTGCCACGATCTGGGCAATCCTGACAGATTTACTCATACTTTACTTATAACTTGTGCCCCTCAAAAATAAAAAAAAGAGAGTAGCCAAATAACGTAATTAAATGCCTAAGGTCAGTGATATGAACACTCTTCACCGTGATATTAAAAGACACTGGAACATTTTCAGTCAAATGAAATTTCTTCCAAATACTCACTGAAGACAAAACACTACAGAAGGGTGCATAAAGCCATTATTAAAGCTCAGGACATTCTGGACATGTCTGATCTGAAGGACAAAAAGACCATCTTTTTCTAATGTTCTTGGGGACTTTTCCATTCTATAAAAGTTGTCCCAGCTTTTTGTTCTAAAATCAGTGCCAAATAAATACGACTTTTGAGACTTGATAACTGGCACGGAATAGAATGGACAGTGTCAAAAAAAAAAATTCTGAAGTTGAAATACCAAGTTTTCTTAATTACCTACACAGGAAAATTCCCCAGTTTAGTAGCTTAAAATCTAGAGAGATGTGAAACTCAGCAGTTTCAGTTCACAGAACATAATGAAAACATTCTTAGATTTTGATTTGCATGGGGTCACATTTACAAAGCTACTCTAGAGTTTCATATTCAAAGAAATTAGACATTCAGGTATCAAAACCAGTGTAAAGTATTGGCTCCACTTAACGCAGTGGCAGCTTTGAAACTCATTGTTTGGTTGGCTGAAATTTGCTGAAACTGGTAAATTCACGTTGGTGAATTTCCTGCAAGTCTTTTGATGTTACTGCTGAAATGTCAAATGATCCACCTCATAGAGAAGTCCAATAGACTTTAACTATAGTTAAATTAATAGTTAAAACAGGAAATAAAACAGTCCCTGGTAAAAATGACATAAAATCTAAGGGAGTGTAATAGAGAATTATAACATGTCTCCACATTTTATGAGTTTGCTCATTAAGCTCCACAGCAGAGACAAACTTCTCTATTAAATTGTATGGTAGGACTTTAAAGAAAATCTATATTGCTTTATCACACCAGTGCTTGGATGTTCAGGGCAAGATCAGGACACATTGTGCTAAGTACTGTATAAGCATATATTATACAGACCAATGTCTGAAAGTTAAACTTAACAAAAAAAAATCCCATCCTATTTAAAACATTTGAACAACTGAAATTTTTACTCAGCTATATAATGCTCATATTTGTCTTTAGTGCAGAAATTATTGAAGACCATATTTTTATAAAAACCACATACTTTTTAAAAAGTATCTATTCATTTTTTTTTAAAGCAGTTCTACTTTCTTGTAACCTCTTGCCCTCTCTCTCTGGATATAAATATCCAACAGCATCTCGCAAAACATTTTACAGGAAGAAAATTCACCTTGGGGTTGACAGTATGCCTAAGCAATAACCCTCCAAAGAATGTTTTTGGTGGCATGATGAAAGCATCTGAAAATAAGGAGTTAATAAATCAGTATCTGTTTGACCACAATATGGTGTCACTTCTCTTCTACAGTAGGTGTTTTATTCTTGTGGAAAACCAGTCCATTTTCTTAAGCAGTGGTATGCTTTTAGGAGTCTGTGGGTGCTATATTAAAAGCCCACAGGTTGGCTTTTCTGTTTCTTCCATAAATATTTATTTCCAGTAAATAGGCAGAATTTCCCAGAGTCCCCAAATAGTAATGGCAAACTGATGAGTCTTGGCAGGGGCTGACATCTTCGATGCTGGAAAATCAGCCACCGTGAAAAGGAGATGCCCTTGTTTTAAATTATGAAAAACAAGAGAGTTAACAAGGTTGGTGTCCTCTCCCCCACTGTGTCCCATGCTCTGCCCCAACTCATTTAGTAAAAACAGTGGTAAAGAATAAAAGAAGTTCTGTTTTCTGCCAACAGACTTTGAACCCACTTCAATCCTCCTTCCTGTGTATATTTTCTGATGCTTCTTCTGATCTTTGTACTTCCTGAACCACAGAAGTACCTACACATTCAGTTTCCTGTCATTAAGACATGAATATAAGCTTTTACATAATTTAAGTGATCAGACCTCTAATGGCCTAATTCTCCTCTCTCTCTAACACCAAATCTATCACACTACTATTGTTCAGATACCGTTGAGTTTTACCAGAGCAACTAGCATGAGAGTCAGGCCTAAGGACCTCAGGTGAACCAGCTTACATAAATTATGCTGTTTATAGCTATTCTTACTTCCGACACTCATCTGAATGCATGTGATGTGGTTTGGGGTGAGGAGACAAGTATGCAGCATGACGTCCCTGTTGGAGGAGTATTATTTTAAGCTTATTGCTATGACCAATTTTTCCCCTTCAGCTGTGAATTTACCAAAAAGTGCTCCAACCCATGAGCATTGTTTCAAGGCTGGTTCCACACAAAAAGAAAGCTGAATTACACAACTGTCCTAAATGAACTGGGGCTGAAGGTGGAAAATGTTTCTCTCTGTGTCTTCCTACTGCACGTGTAATGGGATTTACTGTGTCAGATTGGTCTGTGGAAGATTATGTGACAACAGCAATGATCAGTGCTTGCTCTGATTCTGAGGCCACCACCCACCTGATGCACAGAGATAAACACGATCTCACCAACTGCAGATGTTTACTTTGTAGATATGTCCTTCATGGGTGTAAAGCAGCATGGCTCTGCTTGCTTCAGTAGAGCCATGGCACTTCAGTATGAGAGTCAGTTTGCGACCAGAGATGCATGGTTCAAGCAGGAGCAGCCCAGACCACGACCTCCTCTTCCCACTCTCCTCCCTCCATCATTTGCTCATGGGACGGGTATGCTCAGGGTGACATGGGACGTTGCAGCTCTCAACCCCAACCCTTGAGTCCCACTGTGACCCAGTTAGACCCCATGCTGTTCACAATGCTGGGAAGGTGGCATTTTCACCTGAATTTCAACAAACCTGGCAGTGTGCAGTAGGTGTCAGAACTGAGACACAGCTCTTTTTTGGGAAGTTATAACCCTTGTCCTAAGTCTAAACTCTATTTATTTTCCCAACTCTAACCTGGGGCTTAGTTGGGGAACAAGGGAATTATGGTGGCCTTCTCCACAGGCTAAATCCCAGCTTTGGTGAGGACAGAGGCAGAGGCCTCTTTCATGATCACTGTCTACCCATAGAGAGCAATTTGTAATTATCATAGCATGTGCCCAGAGAAGTTCTTAGCAAGATGAAACTGAAGATCAGGAAATAACCAAACAAAAGTAAAGCAAGATGGCTCAGTTAAACACTGAAATCTGGACAAAACCCACAAAACTTCCAACAGTCTTCCTCTTGTAGTCGCCTTTAATAAATGAAACACAAAGACATAGGAAGCTAAAAGTTCAGTGAGGTTGAAACTGGACCAAACTCCAGTAACAACAGAGACAGAGAAGGCCAGACCCAGTTCATGTACTGGATTGTGGACAGAGCAGTCGTGCTGGAAAACGCTAGGTAGTATTCCAGTATATCCGTATCTATCATGGTTCTTTCAGAAGAATTATAATCTCATTAAAGTGTGAAACACTAAAATTAAATCTTCCTGCACACTTTCCTGAGCAACAGGAAAAATTAAGCACTGATTACCATCCACATTTCATCTGCCCACTCATCTGCAGTAAGAGATCTTTGTAAAAGAGCAGGTAGAATATCATTAGGGGTTTCTAAGTTTTTATTTGATGGTGGTGAAGGACAGGTGAGCAGACATTGCTCATGAAAAAGTTTAATGCCTGTTGTTCAAGGCATTTGGAGAGGTTACATATACAGGTCCAATTATGCACAAAAACACTCCCTACTGCACATGCAACGAGCAGTGACGTGGTACCAGCTGTGAGCTATGGGAAGGCTGAGTAGGGATGCCAATCTGCTGTGGTATTTCCATTTCTATGCTTGTTTAAGAGCTTGGATGCACCATGTTGTTAGAACTGCTTAGTTGGATATGTTATATAGATACACTTGATGCTAATGGGATTCAACAGATTCTTTCTTCTTTCAGAAGTTATGTCATTATTGTCAGTCACTGCAGCCAGACTTCCACCAGAAAGTTTTGGGATCTTTGTTCTGCTAACAATGAAGGGGAAGTTCATTCTTAAATGGTATCTACTGGTTTGTCCCCAGTGTCTTTGTAGAAGGAACTTCATTAACAGAATGGATACGGTATTGCACCAGACCGGGACTAGAACTACAGAGAAGAGAGTTTATCTAACCCATGCAAAATGGTGTGTTTTTATAAGTTTTCCTGCTCCACAGTGAGACACAAGAGACTTAAAAATCTTTCACGCATAGGTAAAATAGTAAATCACCCCACAGCATTTCAGTGGTGAGAACATCTGCCTGTGATGTGGAAATTCCAGGTTCAAGGTCTTACTCTGCCTAGTTCAGAGCAGGAACTTAAATTTCACTCTCATCCACTACAGGTAAGACCTCTAACCACTGAATAATTTCTCTAGTGCAACAAATGTTTATTTAAATATAGTTGGAATAATCCTGAAGAGAGGCCTGAAAAAGACGCATCCCAGAAAAGCCTCATGGTTTGTGTATACATCTAAAACAGAAAAAAAATCAAGTTTACATTCTGTTCTGAAGTGGATAGAGCAGGAAGTTGGACCAGGCTGCAGTTTTAGGGGGTACATGCTGTTTCCCAACGGAAGTCATATAAAAATTTCAGCCACAATGAATCATCACGTTCTACAGGGAAAGAAAAAAAAAAAAGAAAAAAAAACCCCATCACTTCCTTCAAAGGTTTCCAGTCAATTCTAGTATGTGCCTGATCCACACAGCCTGCTGAATACTGTGCACATATTTCAATTGAGCTCAAAAAGATTTTTCATCAGGCTCTGGTTAATCAAATATGGTTATTGCAAGAGGATTGCACAGGGAGAGAGAGGGGGGAGGAGAAATGTGATCAATCACTCAGACCACATTTGGGTCAGGAAATATGCATTGAGTGTGGAGAAAATAGAGATCACTGCACTCCAGAGCACACTACTCTAAAATTTCCAAATATACAGGATGTAACATTCTGAAAATGGTTTATCTTTGAGTCATGTTCCAGCTCTTGGAAAGGAGTGAAGAGTAGATGATGAGGAGTAATATGAATGGTTTCTTTGCCTCGAAACTGTCCCATACTTCTCTCACAGTGAAGGCATGCATGACTAACAACATAAAAGAGGTGAGAGTTTAATATGTAACAAGGAAGAGAGCAGGAACATTTGAAAAACTAACCTTCCACATAGATTGGGCATGACAGTGGAAAGCTCAATGCACTTCATTCATCAAAGTTGATAGCAAGATAAATACTCAGGACTGACTCTTCCAACAAAAGTATTTCCTTTTTATTCACAGTGGTCAAGGGCATTACAGAGGAATCTCTCCAGACTTATCCTTCATATTTGTGGTCAAAGCAGCTTTTGCCATCTGTGTTAGTGGATGGAAGATGAAGTTTACTGAGTCATCTTTGTGGCTATTGAGTCCATGAGAGTGGATAGAGCCTAACCACTGAGGTCCTCAAATTGGGTAGTAAAAAGCTGGTTTGTTCATGGAGAAAAATCAAACAAGAAGTCAGATGAGTAACAGGTCAACCATGAGATGTCCAAGACATTGGACCTAAAGAAAGCCTGAGAATGGAGGCATACTGAAAGCCTGGGAACACTTCAAAGTTAACTTGCAAGTCTCAGCCTTGCTGTTGCCAAAAGCACTGATTCAGTGAAGGCAAAACGCTTTGAGAAAGCATTTCCAGAAATCTTTGCATTGTTTTCCTATCAGTTTATGCCAGTTTCATACCAGTTCTCAGGCTTCAAGCTTTCCAGCTTTGCAAAGCGGGGGATCACTAAGCTCCATTCATTACAAAAATGTTCTTGTCACCCAGAGGAGGAGCTGGAAGGCTCAAGAACCATTCAGGCTTTGGCAGATAACTAAGAGTGAGTGACATTTTCCAGAGTACTCACAAGTCAGGTACTTACAAATACTTCATAAATGAAGACAAAATTTGTGTTACTAAAAATGAACTGGTGCAGCCAGCTGAAGAACTGTAGAACTGACTTTTATTTAAATCATTGCATGATATAATGAAACTTACTTGTCTTCAGTTGTGCTTACACCACAAACATTGATTATAAAAAGTGAAAAATACACGGTTTTTTTAATAGTAAAGAGGAAGCCCTAAAAAAAGTCCATCAAGGATTCTAATTTTTACTTCAGCCTGCTACTGCTTCCCCAGGAGTCTAAAGTCTTAGAAGACCAAAGCATCAAAGAGTTTCAAGAGACAACTAATGAGAAAGCGATACTAGGAGTGCACCAATCCTGATTTTACTGATCTAGAGAAACAGAAGCAGCAGAGTTTGAGGGACCAGCATCAGTTCACAGCACAATCTTGTGCTGGAACAGAAAACTCTGTCCATTTCCTGAGTCAGAGACTCGTGTCTCACCCACAAGACCAGCATTCTTCCCTATAACTTTCCCCTTGTCTCCTGAGGCTTGGTTATGTTTAAATGGACAAGATTACATTTTTTCTGTTCTGCTTTTTCCAATGCTGTCTATGATGCAAGATAACCATGTGTTAGAGGAAGGGTCATATTGCCTGATGAAGTCAATAGCAGAACTTCTAGTGATTTTGGTGATGCTCTCACACACGCTTAATACTACCAAGCAAATCCTTTTGCACAACGTATGGAGAAATCGCTTCTCCCCTTCCCCTCAATTTCACACTCTATACCTTGACAGAAAGCAGTGTTTCCTTATAGAGCACATTCAGATTCTAGGAGGAAAATATTAGAAATAGATCTTGCCTTTGAATTTGGCATTATTATTCCTATGGGCTTGTTACCATTAGACCTGAGGAGCTAAAGGTTTGAATGGACTCGGTGCTATTACATTGAAATGTCGGGGAGTTCTACTGAAAATGGCTGAAATCAACTGCAGCTAAATGGGTTACTGGTTTCTATTGAGGGAGAGCCATGTCTTTGCTCTGGGTCTCTCCCAGGAAGAGCAATGAGGGTTGAAAGGACATAGCCCCCACAGAAGGAAGGATGGTAAACTCCTGCCTTCTCTTCCTCTCCTCCCAAAATGTGTGTAGTATATTTTATGCAACCATAAAAGTAATTCCTATGTAGCTACACATAGCACATAGCTATCCTAGCCACACCAGGCTTGCAAATAGATTAATTAGAAGAAACAAACTACTGCCCTAATGTGAACGGGGGTGGGTGGGCAGGTGTTGGCACTGTGTGTGCTCAGAGGACTGTATTTTCCCTGGGTGTCCTCTAGCCAACAGAACAGGAGAGCTTCACCCTGACAGAGGGACAGAGCTGCAGGGTGCTCTGAGCTCCCCTCAGGGGCTGCCCATCTCCTCCACTGATAATAAAATGTATGTACATTGACTTGTAAAAGCTAATGTCTCCATTACCTAGAGTTTGGTTTTATGAACAGCCCCACCATAGCATAAAATTGATTTGCAAAAGGGAGAGGTGGTTCAGAGTTTTTGTGATGGAATAACAGCCACAACATTATGGCCTGTATAAATAACACTTTAATGCCTTCCATCTTCAGGCAGGAGGAAAGTGATTTTAAACTCTGAAAAATACCTGAACACAAACCCCATCATATGGAGTCACAAATAGGAGGGCTTGCATAGAAACAGGGCTGGTACCCTTTGCACAAATTCTGGAAAGCCAGGTTAATTTAGACTGAATTTGCCACTTTGCAAGCAGCTAACATAGGGAATGCAAGCAACATAAGGAAGCAGGCTGAAACAACTGGGCTCACCCTGTTGTGAGCTGTTGGAAGGCCCTAACCAGTGGGTCAACAGAAACCAACAACTCGGTGTGTGTATAGGGAAATCACTCCACAAAATCCTCCAAATTTTGGATTTGTTTTGTGTAAATGCGAGTCTTGTTCTGTAGCCACCCTTACTGAGAGTGCCATTTCCCTATGCCTCACACGCTCACACAAATACCCACACCTGTAAGCTAGGCATTGAATGCCAAGAACTCCTTTATTAGACATGTTCCAGCAAAAGAATTAAAACCTTTTAAAGAAAAAAAAAAAAAAAAAAGGTTTTGCTCTTTCCCACACTCCACTCCTGATTTCTGGTGAAGGCAGGAGATAGATAACTTTGACCTATACTTGTATTGCTGCCAGTTTCTTTGACACATTAGTTCGTATTTGCTCTCTCTTTGTTTTAGTGATGTGTTGTGTAACATGAGCAAGCAGAAAGCCAACTATGCACCAGCAGGAAGGCTTCGAGTACTCTGATTTTTTGGCATGATGTGATGTATTGTGAGCTGGGTTTTAAGTATCCAACAGTTAGTCCCTGGAATTGGCAGCTGTACATTAGAGACCAGCACCCTGAATAACCTAACTCACAGAGTATAGGTGGGACCAAACTGTGACTTCATTAATCCCCTGTGCACATGTGCTCGGTGCAGTGAGCATGAGCATTCAGGACTTGCTTGAGGGCATGTCCTGTGCTCAAGAGCAGCACCACACTCTTCCCTTAGCATATGCTGCAAAGCTAAGACAGGTAGCTCCACACAGAAAGATGTTGTGCCACATGGACATTAGAAATGATTGACAGATGACAAGGACTTAATTGTATCTTCACCCTGCTCCACAAACACACACTCCCCCTCTCTGTAACCTGGGCACTGAAAGCTAAGCACTCCAGTGCTGGAAATACTCAACGTAAAAAACTCAAAAGAACAAAACTAAAGAAAAAAAATCTGAGACATCTCGAATCTGTTGGCCCATCGCATGTATCAGTGATAGTACCCCAAAGTTGTAATATTGCTGTTTTCTGACCAGGCATTTGCAGCTTTGCTCCTGTATGTTCATTTCACCTCCACTGTGACACCACTGCCTTCAGCTTAGCCCTGTCTTCAGTTACAGACTGAAAGGCTGTGAGGAAGGAAAAGTTTATGACCCCATTTCCTACATGGGGAAGAATATATTTAAGGGTATTCACCAGCCTAAACAAACCAGGCTAGCAGACAGCTATGAAAATCTCACTGTGTGTTCCTCTGCATCATTAGAAGTTGATATGTCAGTTCCTTATCGATTACAGGGACCAGTAGGATTTCCTTACTTTCCAGGAACCTTGTGAGGAGCTCAGAAGTTGTGATAACAGGGCATCTTAGATTACAGATTGACCTGTTATCTCTAGTGGGAAGAGCACAGGGCAGCTCTGAACCAAAGGGCTTGTTTCTCAACTGATTTACTGCCTTTCTGTTAATGAAGTTCTGCTGAGGTCCATGTCATGGCTCAATCAACCAGCTGTGAAGCAGAGCTCAGTTCCATAGGATTTTACCATCTATCTTTCCACTGAGTCAGGGATAATAGGCACTGCACTCTGGGAGATGTTTCAGGGCATGCCTTTTCCTTCTCATGTCAAGAAAGCAGTCCTGCACATAAAAGACTCAGGTATGTTGTTTTACATGGTATGTGAAGAGAAGGGCTCCTGAAGTCAAAAGCTGGCAGTGATTTCCAAATGAGGGCTTAAATACCTGCTGCAAGATTCCCAAAGAGACCTCATCTTGTCAGATATCTGGTCCTGGACCATGGCATCCTCCATGCAACTGAATGGCCTTGTGCAGCTGCAGTTCTCACCGAGTCAAGTGCCCAAAAGCACACGTGCTGTCCAGGACATGGTGAGCTCAGACACAGCAGCTCACCCAGCTCTGGATAAATGCATACACCATTCCCTTCCTAACTGAAAAGCCAGACAGTATTCATACAACTGCAGCTTCACCGCACCAAAAGAGTCAGCTTAGTGCAACCAACTACAAAATTTGGTCTTTTAGGTCCATTTCATCCTTCCAAATGCATATTGCAAGATACTCATCATTAGTAGAGCTTTAGTCATCAGATCATAACTGAGAATGGAGCTGAATTATAGTCAGAGGTTCACTACTTCGTATTTTAAATGCTCCACAACTAGTACCTTGCCTGATGTGCTCAGGGCAGGCTCTATTTTGGGGGGAAGTTTTGCAAACTTATTCAACATGGAGAAGCTCTGTCAGTTCCTGTAGGGGCTCCTGGTGATCTCTGCTTGTCACTGGCAGAGCCCTGTGTAACTGCATTAGTCTGGTTTGCTTTTCAATTAGCTGTCAATCTGCAACCAGCAGAAGCCTTGAAAGAATTGATTGAAACCTTCACAGTCAAATGGTATCAATCTCAAACCAAGGAAGAGATATTTTTATTCAAAACCCACAGAAATAGAGATCAGAATAGAAAAAAAAAAAAATTCAACACCACAAGTTAAAGGTAATTGAAAAGGATGTTAAACTTTGATAGATGGATTCAAGCAACATGATCTGTGGTTGCAGTTTTCGATGTGTTTCTTTCCTGCTAGAAGGCAGAAGGGCGAACTCATCCATTAGAAATACATATGGGATGGTGCATACAGTAACTAATTTTGCATTTAAGAGAAAAGAAACTTCCCAAGATAAATGTTCTTTAAAGAAAACTATTGAAAAACACTAAAGGATATAATAAATTCTTTATTAATAGTTAACAAGGGACAGACAAGGCAAAAACTTGCATCCATTTTCCCCTCATTGCTGTAGTCTGGCAGTATTTAATGTTGTTACACAACAATCCAATGAGGAAGAAAAGAAAGGCTATTCCTCATTTTATTCATGCACAGAAGGAGAAGTGACTCCCTTTCAAACAGAAAAGGTGAAGCTGCATGCTATAGATCTGGCTCTTCTCTCTCCCAAAACCACGTCCCTTTTCTTTGACAGATTTGATGATCATGAGAACCTTTCCTGAACCAATTCAGCTCACAAAACTGGCAGAGAACTAACCTGGGAAAAGTGTGAATACTTTTCTGCTGGTTTCGTGAATTGAACTGGCTCAACCAAATGTCAGCTGAGCACCAAAGCATATAAAGAAAGGAAGAAAGCCCATGTGCAGAAAGTGGAGTTAAAAAAAAGAGGGAATGGGTCTTCCATTTTTTGGTAACTGTGAGCTGCTGGACCAGCTCAGCTGTAACAAGTCAGTAACTTGACTCAGAGACCATAACAGAGGAGGGAACTGAATCTAGTTTGTGCCCTCAGCATGCAGCCATCCTACATTTCATATTAGCTATGGCCAGGGCTTTACCCCTCATGGTCTGAAAAGGATATTTTATGGTCTGAGTTCACAGGCTTTGACTGGTAGCTGGAAGATTCATAGGCACTATTTCTTCTTGTGTGGGGGAAGATGTGTGCATGAGAGAAGATCCTACACAGTCCTGAGCAAAAGGGAAGTATGCATTTCTGAAAAGAACAGGGAAATTCAGTTGAAAACTAAATGTTATTCAGCAGCTACTTACTGTCAATGGCCATTTTATAGCCTAGAGAGAAAGGAGGCCTTCTTAACAGCTGAGCTCCTTCATTAAAGTGTTAGAGTGGCAATACTCTGAGGATGTGATTACCTGAAACATGGGAGATGCTTAATTTTATTTTTTTATGGAGCATTATTCTAGTGAGGCACATTATTGTATGACCCTCAAAGAAAGTTCTGTTAGCACAAGTGACATGGTGGCAAACAAGCAGGGAGCAGCCAGCCTCTTAATCTGACTTTTCCAACATAGCCAACATATTATGTAATGACACATAAAGAAAATCACACAGAAAACCAATTAAGTCCCAAACAAAGTCAGGCAAAGCTAAGAGGAAACTAAACTTCACAATCCCACTGTTTAACATAATAAAATTTGGGGAAACCACCTCAAAGTGTTTAAGTACTCTTAAAATGTTATAAAGAAGAAGAAAAAAAAAAAAAGACACAACCTAGTGTTATCGATCCAAATCCCCTTTAAAAAAAACTATCCATGGAATGTCATTTACCTGCCCAAAGCTGCACAGTGAAGGGGTTATTTCAGTTTTTGTCACTTTACCAGGCTTATGTCTTGGAGCCTGGTTTTCTAGCCTTTTGTGTCATGCCTGTAGCATAACAGCACTTGGTAACAGCATCACATGCACCATGTTATTACAATCATTAGCCCTTTCAATTAAGCTACAACGGCTTTAAAAGAGAAACTTGCTTGCTTTCTTCACTGCTTTCTATTATATACTGTCCTAGTTTCTGCATCAAAATAGCTGTACATTGCAGCTTCAAAATTGCTGGTCTTCTGCCCTTTTAGACTTCCCTTTCCTGTTCTGCAATGCTGTGCATAGTTCCCCCAAAGCGCCTGCCTCACTGTAGGATTTGAGTGCATGGTCCTTGCTAGTAGTTTAGCAGCACTCAGAGAAGCTGGGAAGGAAGAAGGAGTGGCAGGAAGATACAAGGTTCAAAAGCCTCCTGCATTACCAGGGTCAAAGCACTTCCTAGCTTATACCTGTGCTAAACAGAGCTGGACATGGCGGCCAGAGTCCTTTTCCATTGTCCTGGTTTCAGCCGGGATAGAGTTACTTGTCTTCCTAGTAGCTGGTACAATGCTATGCTTTTGAGCTAGGTATGAGAAGAATGTTGATAATGCACTGATGTTTTCAGTTGTTGCTAAGTAATGTTTACTCTAAAGTCAAGGGTTTTCAGCCTTTGATGCCCAGCCAGCAAGAAAGCTGCAGGGGCACAAGAAGCTGGGAGGGAACACAGTCAGGGCAGCTGACCCAAAGTGGCCAACGGAGTATTCCATACCATATGGCGTTTTAGGAACTGGGGCGGGGGCATCACCGCTCGGGGACTTGCGGGTGCGTCGGTCGGCGGGTGGTGAGCAATTGCGTTGTGCATCACTTGTATATTCCAACCCTTTTATTATTACTGTTGTCATTTCATTAGTGTTATCATTATCGTTATTAGTTTCTTCTTTTCTGTTCTATTAAACCGTTCTTATCTCAGCCCACGAGTTTTAGTTCTTTTCCCGATTTTCTCCCCCATCCCACTGGGTGTAGGGGGGAAGTGGGTGAGCGGCTGCATGGTGCTTAGTTGCTGGCTGGGGTTAAACCACGACATCCATCAAACCAGGCATTGCTAGAATGCACACTACAATGCACACCACGATGCTACAGATGAGTATTTGCTGGCTGTATGCAAACTAGGGTATCTCAAACCCTTGCAGGGACTCATCTAATTTACTGAAACAAAACTTTACCTCCTCGCTATCTGCAAACAGTCTCAAAGGAGGTGTAGCCAATGTCTGGCTCCGAAATCTTTTGGATCCAGTCCCACATCCATAGTCTTGCTAGAGTCCACTCTACTCTTAGTACTGTGTAACAGCTACTTGTTTGGATGAAAAGCAGAAGCTGCGTTTTCTCTTTTTCCCACTGGGAGAAGCCGAGGCAATATGTTCCATCAAGTTCTATTCATTTTCATCTTGACCTGAATCATGTGGTTTGAGTCTCATCTCACATGGAGTCCTATAAACCAGGAGCAACTTCAGTAAGGCCAGTGGGGTATCATTACACGGTCAAGTGCTTTTCCTTCTAACACAGTAGGGCAATGAAAGTCCTTTAAGGCAGCAGGGGTTCATCTTACAAGGAGACAATACTCAGCCATATGTAAATGGATTTTTACACCTTTTCTTTTGCACCTATGGAGTCATGCAAAACAGCCTTAATGAGGCATAGTACTGCCCTGCACTTCTCTGGTTATTTATTTGTTAAATAAAAGATGACCAAACAACATTCTGTCATTGCACGGCCAAGCAGCACAGAGTCGCCACAGCTGTACTATACAGCACTTTGCTATGTGTAGCCCTAAAATGTTAATGTCATTTTGCATGGATTTTTTTCCAGCTCACAGTGCATGAACTAATGTTACATTTTCATAATGTGAAACTAAGAACGTGTGTTACTTTCCTTCAGTGCAGTATGAGGGTTTGCAGGTGCAAGGTCAATGTGTATAGAGGTGTATAGGAGGCCAAATTCAGGGCAATCTTGTCTGTGCTGCCTATTTGAAAATTTGGAGCGTATGCTATCCCCCAGGCAGCACCTGAGATAGTGCTATTTGTCACATTTCCAGATCACGCCACACACCATGCTAACATTTAAACATTACTTATCAACTCTCCCATGCTGTCCCTTCCCTAGCTATTTTTTATTCACTAGTAGCCCAGGTCCACTTGATTTTACAGAGGCATTGAACTAGTAATAGAGCACAACCTGACCATCTGTACTTTACCTGCTGACTGAGGGACAATTGGTGGAGAGCTTTGAGAGTCATAGAGGAAAGATGCTCTGTATGGAGAAAATGATATCAGTGTACCTTGTTCATCAGTTTTTGACAAGCTATGACTCAAATACACACGTCAAACACTAAACTCACTTAAAAGATGCTTTCTCTTTCTCAGGATTTCTTTTTCCTTGTGATAAATGATAGCTACACTTCACTGTCTACAGTGCTTATTGCACTGTTCAAAATTAAAACCACAGTAGCAGCTGAAGGACTTAATGTGCTAATATAAATGTCCCTACTTTTTGTATCCTATGTTTCCCTTCTGTGCAGAATATAACCTAGAAGATGGTGAATATTTTAGGCCTTATTTTGATGGTAGGCAGGTGCAGCATCACTGTGCCTTGCTCACAAGTGACAGCAGCCAAATAGGGAAGAGAAACAGAACAAAAAGCAAAGTTAGATCACAAATGTAACCTAAAAAAATTCTAAGACGGGAAATAAAAAAAAAAGTGTTAAGGTATTTGATTTGCTTGAAAGATGTTGATGTGTTCCACACCATCTGTTAAAATATGCCTCTTCCTCCCCTTTCTTCCCACCATTCTGAAGGTACTGCAGCCACCCAGTCTGATAACAATACAATTTAGACAGAAGTAACCTTTATGAGCCCCACAACTACAACTTCCCAGTGCGGGCACTTCACAGGCACTGAATGAATCATTTCCATAGATGAGAGAAAAAAGTTCAGATGGATGGACTGAGCAGAACCAAAGTGATATCAGCCTGACAAGCAAAACCAGCAGTATATCACATATCAAATTACTTTTGAAAGTTTTGTAGGTGTTACAGGGGAGATTTTATGCTGACTTTTCATACTGGTTGTTTTGTGACATTTTAAAGAGAGGGACTCAAACCTCTAATCACTTTCTCAGAGCAACAGGACATGTTTTAGCAGAAAGAGCTGTCTGCTACCTGCCAGCTCCATGCACCAGCCTCCTGAGCTAGATTCCACCATCAGTTCACTTAGGGGTCTTATCCCTGTTTCCCACAATACCTTTAGTAGTTGGTTCTCTCTTCCTACCAAATACCCCTCTGTCCCAAGAACCCAGCTCACTACAGAGTTTTATCAACCTTGCAGGACAACAATGAGGTAAGTCACAGACTTTCTGAGTCTTTTCCATATTTATATGGAAAATATATGGAGGTTTATTGTTATTTTTTTTTATTTAGATAAAATATATTTTATTTTTATGTATGGAATAAAAAGATCTTTTCCATATTTGGAGAAAGAGTACTGATCCCGTCACCTGATTTGGGAAGCAAACATTCTCTTGTCCTTTCTGTCACATATTGATTCATCCTTTTAGCAGTAAACTGCTTGGAACATGACTCCAGGGAGCTTGCTGGGTCCTAGTATCTCCTGAGAGGGTCTTGGGAAGGTGCCGTCTCCTCAGCCATTGCTCAGGACTTTTAGCACCGTCCATTATCATGGCTGAATGAGAAATATCCTTATCTCCTTTTTATTCCCCTTTGGACATAGGTATGAGGGAAGGTAAAAGACAGTGCTCTTCACATGCTGTGACTTTTATGCTGATTGCACAAGGAAGGACTCAAAGGCTTTTCATAACCCAAGGCAGACCCTTGCTAAGACACTGTGGCTTTGATTCCTTACTGTCCAGTCTAATTTCAGAATACTTAATAGTGAGCCCATGAGGGACTCCACCTTTGAACATCCCCTTTCTGTTCCTACTTAGCTCTTTTTATGCCACATGTATTTCAAAAAATCCTGTGTTTGTCTTGAGCAGCAAGAGTTTCTTCCCCAGCAGGTACTCTAATGTTATACACTTTAATGTCACTGCTGAATTTAGCCCAGTATATCTGACCACTGTATTAACGACTTGGTCCTCTTTCTCACGTTCAGATGAATTCATTCCACTAATTGTGAAAGGGTCATTTCCCTAATTATACCATTTTACCCTTGTTGCCTACACCACACCTCCAGAGTTTAGCAATTAGTACAAATGGGAGAGTACAGATGAATCACCAACAGGTTCAATAGCTGCCTTTCTTCATCTGACTTGCGAATGAGGCTTTTTTTGTTCCTACCACACTACCAGACCTGCAAACTGCTCTTCAGCACAAACACTGTTCCACGCAATGCTCAGTTTCCCTCTCAGACCACGGGCAGCAGAGACTCGTTCGCGTAGGCTGGGTCTGTTTTCAACTTGGGGTGCATGCTGCACTAGAATAGAAAACATGAGTCAGAAAGGTTAAGGGTTAAACTGTTAAAAACAAAAGAGAAGAAAATTCATTCAGAAAACTGTGGTTTGTAATGGGTGAGAGGAAGTACTGTACAGTTTCTTGTAAAGTCACAATGGCCAGCTCATCAAAGGAAACCCCTCCTATCAGAGGCTTGCACAATGATACCTCCTGAAGTCTGAACGGCTGCCAAGCCATGACCATGCAGTTAAGGGAGTGCAACAAAGAACCTCAAATCAAGAGCATAGTTTCATCTTCCTGTCCAGCTAACTTCCAATCTTCTTTTTTTTTTTCCCTTCCCCTTGCATTAATTATTTTATAACAACATAAGCTTTCTTAGTGATTTTCCTCTTTTTTGCATTATTCCTCTGGCTTTCTTACAAGCTGGAATGAGAGCTTCTCCACATGGAAGCAAAGCCATGGATTTCATGAGACATGCTGAGCTTAATGCTGAGACATGCTAACACCTAATCATTCAGTGATTTGAAAAGAGGGGTCCAGCAGCAGATGCCCTATTCTCCCAGATTGGTTGCATACTCTCACTGCTTACTTTGAGGCTGGCACTCACCAGACCCCCCCTCTGTGACCTCATTAACTCAGTAGTCTGCTCAAAAATATCACAGCATAAAACCCAACAGCTTTCTGCTGATTCAGCCCACAGAGATGGCACTGCATATCAGAAGCAACACAGGGCTGGGGTGGCACCGTGACACTGGAGGCCAGAGATGGATGGCCACAAAATCTCTCCCTTTTGGTTATGAGAAACCAGTAATTTGGCTCAGCTCTTTAGGAAACCACAGCTCCAGCATGTCTGTGATAGATGCTCATCCTAGATTGCAGTGTTAAGGTCAGCACACAGTTTACATACATGCATTTAGTGAAAGGCTGACTTTGTAGGGTCAGAGATGGGGACTTTCCTGAGATTTCTATCTTGGTAGAATTTGTGAAACTATCGTTTTAAATTGGTTCTTCAGACCTCCCATTTATTCCCTTTCAACTTCCCCTTAAAAACATTTCCTACTACAGAGCTCCCAAAAAAAGCCAGTGTTGATCTCTCTTGACTGTAATTTGCCCTAAATTACCAAAGAGTTGCACAGCCTTGCCTGGCTGAACCCATGCTGGCTCCTCATTGTCTTTTTTTTACTACTGTAAACCCTTTGGAGTAAGAAGGGTCGATTCCAACTGATATGCTTGGTATCCCATGATTTACTACTTTAACATGAAAAATCAAGTCACAGAAAGGAAGTTACATCACAAAGTGTCCTCTCCACACCCTTTCTGCAAAGCTTGTATTAGTCTAGGCAGAGCTTTTCCTCATCTGGTTGTTTAAGTATGTTCAGAGGTGAAGTTGCCATAGCATCTCCTATTCATTCATTCCAAGCCTGTGCTCTTGTGCTTCTCTTATGCCCATCACTTCTTGTCCTGTCTTCCACAGACATGGAAATTTTTTTTTTTTCCTCCTTGTAGCAGTCTCTACATAACTGAAGAGTGTTACATTTAACCTCAGTTATCTCTTCTTTAGGGTTAAAGCCCTAATTGTCTCAAATTTCTCTTGCAAGTTCATGTTTTCTAGGTCTTTGGCTGTGAACAATGAATTTTTTTCACAGCTTTTCTCTGGAAGCTTGTCAATTAGTCTACTGCTTTCTGAGTGTGTTGTCAAGATGGACACAGCACTTCCGCAGTTATCTGAAGGTTCAGTAGTTAGAATAGTTATCATAGATCCTAATGAGAAATATGAACCTTATCTTTCCTTTTTTTCCCCAACAACAGAACATTGTCATCTCATGTGCAGTTAAGGATGCAGTCTAGCTCCGAGATATTTTTTTGCAGAATTGCAGCCTGATTAGTTATTCCACTCAATGTATGTACATATTTCTATATGTATGCAGTAGACTGTTCCTGAGGGATGACTTCAAAGTGCAAAACTCCACACTTCTCCTTTTTAAATAGCACCCTATTTACTTCATCAAGGTCCTTTTGAACTTTATTCTTGTTCTCCATCACACCTGTAGCTTCTTCTAGTTACCATGATTGGAGATTTAGTAAGTATATTTTATTGCAGAAGATATACGTCAACAGCACAAGACTGAGAATAGCCCCTTGAAGAACCACACTTAGTACAGCCTTCCATTTAGAAATGAATCACAAATAACTGTTTTCTGAAAACAGTTTTCCAGACAGTTTTGCTTGCACCTTACTATAGTTCTATCTTGAACTATCTATATAGTAGCTGTCTTCTATTTTCTTGTCCTCTTTCATCTACAGAAAAGGCATATGAGTCAGAATAAAAAGCCTTAGTAAAAAATTAGAATATCTACTGCTTTGCCCTTATTCACAAAGTGCCTTACTCTGAGATGGAAGAAATTCAAAAGGGTTTGAGAAGTTTTGTCCAGTTTTATTTCTCTTTCAGTTCGTGCAAGATACAGCACAGTTAATTCCCAAAAAGAAGTATAAGTGTCCCCCAATTGCTTGAAAGATGTACAGCAATATTGATGCACTCAGTGAGTGCTTTTCATGAGACTGTTTCACACACTTCACAATCATATCCAGATGAAGTAGAAAGCCATATAACTTGTATGCTGACAATACTCCCAGGCTTTTCCATGACTCATCCTAAAGCTAACTTATTGGACTGCCCTCTGCTGAGTTATTTTTAGCTTTTATCAACTCATGCAATTTCTTCCTGCAAGCTGAGCAAATTTCCATAAAGTCTCCTCAGAGCAGAGGTTGCAAATATAAAGACAAAAAAAAAAAAAAAAAAAAAAAANGTGTCAAAGATTGCATAGCAGATACTCTTTAGCAACAGATAATGGTGTGGGGTTGTCAACAGATGCCGTGTGTTTTATGTTATTGCTAATGGTTTTAGGGGTAACAGCTCAGTGACTGAGCTGGTTTGTTTGTTTTTTTTTTTTTAATTTCCAGTGGAAATCAGTGAGATTTGGATGATACTTCAATGGCAGGCAACAGTCCCAATGAATGCATTAGAGTCTGGTCTTCATTTAAAAAATAAAAATGCAATCCTGATTAGATTCTGAGCATCTTTTGCAATAAAATAATTTTCAGTCTTCACTGACTTGAACTATGATGATTGACATGCAATTATTCTTGCATGCTATCAAGGAGCAATTGTTCAGGAAGTAACGCAGAGCAATGATTGAAATAGTGCAAGTTCTTTTCTAGGCCTTGATAATAGATTTCCTTCACGGCATTGGATAATATACCTTTGTATCTTAGGTTTCCCAACTGTGATGCAGATGCTCCTTATCTTGCAGTTTTAGGCTACTTCACTTCTAAGATTTTTTTCAAGTGGGGATTATATCTCTTTGCCAGAATAGAATAGTTCAGTTGGAAGGGACCTGCAATGATCATCTAGTCCAACTGCCTGACCACTTCAGGGCTGACCAAAAGTTAAAAACAAAAATATTAAGAGCATTGTCCAAATGCCTCTTAAACACTGACAGGCTTGGGGTATCGACCACCTCTTTAGGAAGCCTGTTCCAGTGTTTCACCACCCTCTCTGTAAAGAAACGCTTCCTAATGTCAAGTCTGAACCTACCCTGATACAACTTTGAACCGTTCCCACACATCCTATCACTGGATACCACAGGTGTGATGAGTTGACCCTGGCTGGATGCCAGGTGCCCACCAAAACCACTCTTATAACTTCCCCTCCTCAGCTGGACAGGGGAGAGAAAATATGACAAAATGCCTGTGGGTGGAGATCAGGATTATTACCATCACAGGCAAAACAGACTTGATTTTGGGAAATTAATTTATTACCAATCAAATCAGAGAAGGGTAATAAGAAAAAAAACCAAATCATAAAACACCTTCCTCTTACCCCTCCCTTCTTCCCTGGCTCAACTTCACTGCCTATTTTCTCTACCTTCTCCCCCTGAGTGGTGCAGGGGAAGAGGGAATGGGGGTTGCAGTCAGTTCATCACGTTGTCTCTGCTGCTCCTTCCTCTTCACAGTCTTCCTCTGCTCCAGCATGGGCTCCCTCCCAGGGGAGACAGTCGTCCATGAACTTCTCCAACGTGAGTCCTTCCCATGGGCTGCAGTTCTTCACAGAATGCTCCAGTGTGTGTCCCCCGCGGGGTCACAAGTCCTGCCAGAAAACCTGCTTCAGCGTGGGCTACTCTCTCCACAGGTCCACAGATCCTGCCAGGAGCCTGCTCCAGCGTGGGCTTCCCACGGGGTTACAGCCTCCTTCGGGCATCCACCTGCTCCGGCGTGGGGTCCTCCACAGGCTGCAGGTGGATATCTGGTCCACTGTGGACCTCCATGGGCTGCAGGAAGACAGCCTGCCTCACCATGGTCTTCCACATGGGCTGCAGGGGAATCTGTGCTCCGGCACCTGGAGCACCTCTTCCCCCTCCTTCTTCACTGACCTTGGTGTCTGCAGGATTGTTTCTCTTACATGTTCTCAGTCCTCTCTCCAGCTGCAGTTGCATGGGGTTTTTTTCCCCTTCTTAAATACATTATCCCAGAGGCACTACCACCGTCGCCGATGGGCTCGGCCTTGGCCAGTGGCGTGTCCGTCTTGGAGCCAGCTGTCATTGGCTCTGTCAGACATGGGGGAAGCTTCTAGCAGCTTCTCACAGAAGCCACCCCTGTAGCTCCCCCACTACCAAAACCTTGCCATGCAAACCAAATACACAGGGAGAAAAGGTCAGCACCTCCCTCTCCCCTTCCCCTCCTCAGGAAGCTGTAGAGAGCCATGAGGTCACCCCTCAGCCTCCTTTTCTCCAAACTAGACAAACCCAAAGCCTTTAGCCGCTCCTCACAGGACATGCCTTCCAGCCCTACCACCAGTTTTGTTGCCCTCCTCTGGACACATTCAAGGACTTTAACATCCTTCTTAAATTGTGGGCCCAGAACTGCACACAGTATTCAAGGTGAAGCTGCACCAACACTGAATACAGTGGGATAATCACCTCTTTTGACTGGCTGGTTACACTGTGTTTGATGCACCCCAGGATGTGGTTTGCCCTCTCAGCTTCCAGGGCACACTGCTGACAATCAGCACCCCCAGATCTCTTTCTGCAGGGCTGCTCTCCAGCCACTCCTCTTCCAATCTATTCTTGTGCCTGGCATTACTCCACCCCAGGTGCAGAATCTGGCACTGGTCTTGTTAAAATTCAAGCTATTATGTATGCCATTTGTTCATACCCCTATCACAGAAGGGTCATACTGTTCAGCATTTCTGTACTATAACTGTTCAACAGAGGTCTAGGCACACATCAGATTTGGGAGGGACAAGGACTGAACAAAGGTGAGCTCTGCAGCTACACAAACAGCTGGTGGTGGAGCAGGGGAGCAGGATGCACCCACAGGATGTCGAAAGAGGAACAGTATCTGCTTTATTTACTAGCCTCACAGTAGTTGCAGGTGATGCTGCAAGGTCAGCTCTAAGTGTCTCACGTGAAACAAACCCCTTCCGCTTAAGCTGTACATTTGTGGAGGTGTGTGCTGAGGCAGGATCTTTGTAGTGTGCCTATGGGTGATGTGGATAGTAAATACAAGACCAATTAAAATGCACACTACAACAAAAACTAGGTCCCATGCTCATCTTCTCAGAGTTTAGTTGTGGTAGGGAAGGAGGAAGTGGTGCTGGTGTTATTGATGCAAAGGTGTTAGCCAATACTCACTTACTTGCCAGAGTTCCTCAGTGAAAATTTCACAGCATTCCCACAGTTTCAGCCTTTTAGCTTCAGGACTCTGTTGCATTACCCCCAAACCCAAACTGCTTTAAGACCCATGATCTTCATCACCCAAGACCTCTCTGAGCATCTCACCCTGTCAAGAGGGATCATCCCTAGATTAATATCAGGACTGCTTTACCCCCTTGTCCACAATTCATATGTCAGGTTGCTCTTTGATGAGCTTATGGAGAATTAAAGAACCACTTCCCTATGCATGGAAACCCTAGGATCTAAGGAAAGCTGAGGTGGTCTCTCCAGTGTTTGCTCCATACAGGTAGAATAAATTCAAGCCAGCTCACATCAAATTGCCTTGGAGCCAGGCTCATTCCCTGGTGCAGCACACAAAGGTGATCTGAAGGCATCTTCTCTGCTTCTGGTTCTCCTACCCACAGTCTTTCCTTGCAATCCCAGACAGCTGGGCATATGCTAAAGGCAAGTTCCAATCCTCTCAAAACACCAGATCTCCAATCATGAAGGAGTTAGTACCCAACATCAGTGCCATACTTAATATTTGGAAATCTGACCCTTCTGTAACTGGATGCTGAGCACTGAAAAATGAGGGTCTTTACACAGATGATAGAGTCTTTTGGAAAGTACATTTCATTAATTTACTTTGACTAAACTTAGTCTGATACTGGAACACAGGAATTGAAAGAAAAATAAGCATATGGATCAATATTTGCTTACACAGTCTAACCAACTACTGTGTATTTGAGAGGTTAATTTTTCTGTCTTATAAATTAATTAACATGGAGAAGAAAAAAAAAGCTGGATCCATTGCACCAGTTGTGCTCCTGTTGACAACAATGCATGTTTTATATTGGACAGGAACAATATTTGGGTCTAAAAACTTTTCCTGTAAAGTCAGAAACCATCTTTTGTCTGTTCTTGGACAATGTAGTTCAAAGTGCGTGATGTCTTCATTTTTAATTCGAGAGCCATAAAGACTATCATGTAAACCTCTCTCTATCATTACTAGTGTGTGTTTTAGGCATGATTTTGAGAAGTACTGGACTTTGGCTTGTTTTCATTACTAGAAGCTAATGGAGCTTCTCTCGGGTAGTGTAACTGTATGCTACTGTTTAACGTAATTTGGGGAGGGTGTTTTGCTTGTGTTGTTGGTTGGGTTTTTTTTAATGAAGATACTCACTGGTGCTTCTGCCCTTAACAACTGACCCATAAACCTGAGCTCCACAGATGGTTATGGTACATGGTACACAGTTATGAAAAGATGAAGGAGACCATTGCTCAGGTAAGCAGTCATACATGTGGAAGCAACAGAACTACTTAAGTGCTTAATGCTTTGCATTTGCTTAGGTGAAACAAGTACCAAAGCACCTGCATGATTTTAGCTCATGGTTTGTTCCACTTACTGAGACAACACTATTTAATACCTTGATAAAGGGTTTTCTAGAAACTCTTCCTTTGCACTGATGTGATTCTTCACTGCTTTGATGTTAAAGTGGCTGTGTGGAAAGATGTGAAGATGGGTATTAACTACTGTTTGTGTTTTCTCTGGATTTTACAACAGAGAGTAATTGCTAGGCTATGTTGACAGGTTTGGGTGTTCAGAGACTCCTGACCAACCCAGTCTGGGAATGGGATATAAGCTGGGTGGCAGCATGCTCCTGACCACACTTGGAGTTTAAATTGATTCCAACCCAATCAGGGTGTTCCCACAGTGGGCTAAGCTTGACTAAAGTGAAATTGATCCAGTATGGGCTGCTAGATGTAGGGTAAATCCAAGTCTAACTGCCAAATGGTAGGATTTCCAACAGTAATGCGATTGGTTATGACTTGGGAAGCCCTCTCTCGGTGTCACTAAGAACTCACAGTCACAAGTACTGGGATCTGAGGCAGCCAGGGGAAGAAATTAAAAGAAACCCAAGGACAAGTGGAGGTCAAGGGAACATTTCTCTGCGAAATAAAGAATCAGCCTCTGTACTTAATCTCTTACTTTCATGTATATGACTATAACACCTCAGTAATATGAAAAACGGTGTTCAGCGTGATGTAGAGCTGAATAGTATCTTTAATCAGTAGAAGCTAGACTTAAATAAATTTTAGTTCATGGATTATTGCTGGACCATGTAAGTTGAAAAGATAGGTTTTCTGCTGCCAAGATTTATGACTCTTCCAAAGCCAGCAGAATAGATAAATTGATGTATGCCTTATCTACAACAAAGAAAGCGATTGGGATGAATTCCCAAACAGGTGGTTATGTGAATGATGCAAAAGCCAATATGTATGTACACACTGAAGGAAGAGCAGGTTGGTTTTGGCCCAGGTTCAGTGAAACCCCTCCCACAAGTAAAAAGTAGTTACTATGAAACAGCTGCAGTGATGGAAAAATAGAGCAATTACCTGGAATTCAGCCCAATTAGTTTCTGTGTGTTCTGATATTCTACATGTACTAGGAATGTAATGGAAGTGACACACATGTGATAACACTTTATCTCAGCCTCAGTCAGCTGGGGCCTGTGCACACAAATAAGGAGCGGAAAAGGGTGAAGCAAGAACATTTTTATTCTCATCTTTAGATCAACCACAGAAGTCTGTAGGTTTCAAACCTTACGGTTTTTCAAACAACCTGATATTCTCATTAATTTTTTTTTCCATTTGAGAATAGAAACACTCTGTCAGTTTCAAAAGGCAAATGTACTCATTTGCATTGTTTAAGCAGCATGTACTCTTAAGTATTTTCAGTGGTTTTCATAGAAAACAGAAACTGACAATGAAGACAAAAAGAATCCTTTCCTATCATAGGCTAATTTATTAATACTTTGTTTAGATAGTATCAATACAAGAGAATCCATTATGGCCAGATTCTGAAATGGTATATAACATTCAGTTTAAGCAATTTATACTAAAGGTTTTTATGTAATTACATGCAGATATTACTTAACTTCAGTGCTGATAGAAGAGGGTTAGGGTGAGGCTGCAAACCCTAAAATTTCTCACAACCAGGGAGAAATCACGAACATGAATTTATAAAAATAACTGAACTAATTCAGTCCTAGATGGAGCTGGGTATTGTTGGACCGATGGGAAGTAATGGAGAATGCATCAAAAGGGACGGCCTTGATCTGTGTCATTGCTTGTAATGGCCAATCCTTATTAAAAGTCCCTTGCTTACTTATGTCACCCTGTCATTTGTACCACACAACCTGAGTTTTCACAGGAAGCCAAGGAGCAGACTTCTTCTCAGATCTGGACAACGTTTCAAGGTCACTGTGCCAAAATGTAGTTTTCTTCTCCAAATACATGACATGTTGCCTCTACATGAAGCAGCAGGTCCCAGCCTTGGTCAGGGATGCAGGACTACACAGCAGGCAGAGCCTGAAATTTGCTGCCTGTTTTTACGATGTCCCTGCTACAAACTCTTAGGCTGTTGTGCAAGAGCTTCCTGCACACCCTCCATCGAAGGCCTCTGGCTCTGCTTCCAGCTTTCCAGAGGAGCACAGCCCTGGAGCATGCTCTTGGGTGGGTCAGGAAGCTGCACAGAGGGACACAGAGGCAAACCAGTGCAATTCAGCACTTCTTATGGCCTCGCCAAGAAAGACAGCTTATTCTTATTACATCTGCATTTGCTGCATACGTATCATGAGTCTCAGTGTCACCCTCCTGTGCTCCTAAGGGGAAAGTTTCTACAGCTCATATCACAACCCATCTTTCTGGAACCTCCTAGTCTTCCACTGCAGCTACACCAACCTGGCCCAGTTAAGGCAGGGAGTGCACCCCACACCACCTGTTGCTGAAGCGGATGCAATTGGAGGCCTCTTGCTGGTCTGCAATGTCTTCCTTGTAATTCACCTTGATGGAGGATTCTAGCTATTAGATTAACAGGTATGAGCAGCACAGCAAGACCACGACGAGGAAAGGCAGAGCTGTTGCTAGTTTAAAATGCAAATTATTATAATTTAAATGCATTTTCTTTGCAGGACATTACATTGCTTCTTGCTGTGTTTTATAGGAAACAATTTAAAGTAATACTGAAAACCAGGATTCTAGAAATTGCAGAAAAAAAGATATACAGGGAAGCTGGGTATATCTGAATAGTATAAATGTACTTGATGTTCAAAACTCGTTAACAACAGGGTCATACTATTTATTTTTTATTGCAGTCGTGATTTTTAGCATTAGGCCTATCAATATTTATTCATATTTAACAGAAGCAAACATCTGGTCAGTCCTGGCAAATGCTATCCACTGAATGACAATTTCATTATTTTTTAGTCACAGAACAAACAAAGGTTTGGTTTCTAATAGGAAGGTGAAAGTACAACACCAGGAGAGTCAGTAACAAGTGTGGCTAATGCCATAGTAATTCATCTACTGCAAAAGATATATGAAGTTCTTCTTAAAGATCCCAGTTATCTCCTGTCAACATCACGGGCAAAATTTCTGTTCCTTGCGTGGAGTCAGACTGAGCTTTTTACCAGGAATAAGGACTGGATGTCGGACTGTTGTTTCACAGACCAGGCAAAAGCATCTATAGAAACCAAGGGAGATTATTCTCCAAATCGCAATTTCTAGGTGAGATTCCTCTTTCAGATAACTAGTCTTGATGTTGCTCAGTGGGGTTGAATTGCTGAGAAGTAATTTTTATCTTTTCAGCAGCATTTCTCTGGAAGTCTGTGAAGTGCGGGGGAGACCCTGAAAGTCTCTTGCACTTTTCTGCTTATTGCCAGAGGTACACAGGGCTGCCTGCGTCTTTGTAGGGTCCAATATCCAGTGCTAAGGGACTCTAATCAAAAGGACACAGTCAAAAGCTCTAAATATGACTACATATTTAAAAATAGCAAAGCTGAACAATGTACATATCAGGTGGAGCCTGCTGAATATGAGACAGATTTGCGGGAGTATACTGAAGGAAGATTTGAGGGGCACTGTGCAGACTTAACAGCAGGTACAATTCTTTGTTGTTACACGTCTTCATAGCATTTGAGAGACTGCCAGTGAATTTATCCTCACAGCACCCCGGGATGTGGCAAAGAGCTGCCAGCTCCCATGGGGGCTGGGGAAAGGCAGGAGGTTAAACAACCTGGCCACAGGAGCTGCAGGGTTAACGCAGCCCAGCAGCACACGCTGCTCGTGCCTTTCCGCGGCCCTGGTAGCGCTCCAGCCACCTTGCCATCCAGACTCACAGTCCTTTTGTAACTCACTCCCATCACAGATGAACACAATGTAAGTTCTCTTTGTCTGAAATATTTAGGGACAGGTGACTTCATGTAAATGATGGTAAAAATAATAAGGGTATTTCTAGGAAAACCTTTCCGGCCAGGAGACATAAACATATGTCGGAATGAGGCCAGTCTGACTTCAGGGGTTTAGAGAGGCTTAATATGGTAGAATTCCATACATAGTAGTATACAAAGTACAAACCACTAATAAAAGAAAAAATATCATTAATTCATTTTTGGGATTTCCCAACACTGTTTCTCTTATATAAACTGTACACTACTCAGGGCAGACACTACTTAGAGTCTGTTGCATGGTTTGTACTTAGTAGAAAAACTAACAGAAAAGAAAACTCATGTCTTCACTTACTATTCTGACTATCAAAAATAGTCAGGGAGGAGACAATAAAGTGAGAACTGATATTAGATTGAGGAGAAAATACAGCATGTTTTATATATTTGTTTTCATCTCAGGATGATTTTGACCACAGGAAAGTATTTGCCTATGATAGATCAACTGCATTGCCACACATGTTAATATACTACTGTGTAATGATTTTTTTTTAGTATTCATTTTAACACTGTTAATGTTTACTTAGCAGGACATTAATAACACCAGGATATTTATCACATAGGAAATGGCTAATGAAATCTGCTTCATCTGTCACTGGATGTTTATGTTTCAAGGCTGCACTGGTTTGTTTATGCAGGATTTAGGGGAAAATGGTAGTGGTTTTTTAGTGACTAATGATAAGAGGGATGTTAAATGGCCATTAGTATGGATGGTGGTGATGATGATGATTATTATTGTTGTTGTTATTATTATTATTAATGGTAATAATATTACATTAGGACTCCCTCAGGCTTCAGATCAGTGCTTGAAGCAGCTCAACTTCTGCTGCAAGACTTAAGAATGAGACAAAATATGTTTGATAGTGATGGGGACACAGGACTGGGAGCCAGAGTTATCCAGCTCTGCAAATAAGCTCACTCATTGCCTACTGCTCCTGTGGTGAACCCTCCTGCACATAGCACTTTGGCTCTGACACATCTCTTTTAAATGAATGGAGTTTGTATTTTTCTGTATTTTCTTACATTCAACAGTTAATCCAGGGCCAAACAGTGTCTCCTAGTTTGATGGTTTTAGAAATACTCTACTCATTCTTAAATGAGCTTTATCCCAATGGTTGCTTGAAATTGGATGCAAACCTCACAGTTTTTAAGTGTAACATATATAGCTTCCGGGGGGTCTTGCAGATCTCTGCCACCTAAGAACTAGACCCCATGGTTTGAACACCAGTGGATTTCAGGGATTTCCTTTTGAAAAGCACAAATCCTTTTGCAATTTATAAAACAAGTAAGGCATTTGAAAATGGTATTTTCCTTCTTCCTTTGCAAGCCTGATTTCATTATTTGTAGTTTTCCTTCCTTTCTTGCGAAAAGCTCAAAGTGGTACATCCTTGTTGCAAGGATATGCGAAAATTGCCAGATTGCATCACAACAGGGACAGGCATGAGTGCGAAAGCAAGATCCCAGAAGAGCTGGGGAGCTGCTCTGGTCTTTGGCTGTCCTTTACCAAACCTAGGCTTGTTCTTCACAAAAAAGGATGAGTATTAATGCCTACCACTGATAAAGTGCATAGTTTTTTGTCATGATGCACGTATGTTTGTGTGGAATTTGGCCCAGCATGCCACTGACCAATGTCCAGTGATCTACCCTTTTTCTTTTTATACGGTAAAAAAATTTTGCAGATAGAAATCACCGGAAAAGTGAGTCACTCTGGCTATGTTAATTTCATGGAAAGGAAAGTGTATTGCCATAACAGAATATTTCCCTAAATATTTCCCGTAACTAAAAAGTTACGTCTAAAGAATGAAATGCAAATTCCAAAGGCAGTTCCCTTCCTCCTTTTTCCTTTACCCAGTGTTGTGGTTTAACCCCAGCCAGCAGCTAGCACCACACAGCCGCTTGTTCACTGCCCCCCAATGTCAGGATGGGGGAGACAATAGGAAGGGTAAAAGTGAGAAAACTCATGGGTTGAGGTAAAGACAGTTTAATAGGTAAAACAAAAGCCACACATGCAAGCAAAGCAAAACAAGGAATTTATTCACCATTTCCCATCTGCAGGCAGGTGTTCAGCCATCTCCAGGAAAGCAGGGCTCCATCACGTGTAACGGTTACTTCGGAAGACAAACACCATCACTCTGAACATCCCCCCCTTCCTACTTCTTCCCCCAGCTTTCTATGCTGAGCATGACGTCATATGGTCTGGAATATGCCTTTGGTTGGTTGGGGTCAGCTGTCCCAGCTGTGTCCCCTCCCACCTCCTTGTGCACCCCCAGCCTACTCACTGGTGGGGTGGGGTGAGAAGCAGAAAAGGCCTTGACGCTGTGTAAGCACTGCTCAGCAATAAGGAAAACATGCCTGTATTATCAACACTGTTTTCAGCACAAATCCAAAACATAGCCCCATGCTAGCTACTGTGAAGAAAATTAACTCTATCCCAGCCAAGACCAGCACACCCAGAAATCCCTGGGAGTACAGAATATCATTCAGAATTGCCAAATCCAGCCTCCGCTGCACCCCTGCAACTACCTCTAAAGTCAATAGGAGTCATGGGCGCACAAGGAACTGAGTGCCCTGTCAACATACTGCAATTTTTAACCGTTATTAAATGTAAATCTCTCTAGCATCAATATTTATTCCTGCTAAATATGAAGAAAGTTTAGGCTTATGAGTCACCAGTTCTTTTCCAGTTAGCGCTTGCTCTGCCCCTTCCACCCTTGAATGGAACTAGAGATTTATACATGATATCAGCACACAAAGTCAACTGTTCGGAAGAGGCAACCACACAATAACAACTGGAGAGATAACAACATGCATCTGTCAGAGCCAGTACGCTCCACTGTTGTCATTTTTCTGCTGTTGGTTTTGCAGCAGGCTTGAGTGGTAAATTACAAAGAGCATGAATAAGTACAGCAGGATTTGCTCACAATTTTTTCCATGCAAGCTCGAGGTTGCCATGGGAGACAGGAAGCATTTTTCAGGCACTCCCACAGCAATAAACTGTTGCCACTTTATTAACGAGTAGCAGCACGCTGTGTTTTGTTCAACAGCAGGCCTATGAGCTGACCAGCAAAAATACTGAGGGTGGATAGAAAGTTTTTTTCCCCCACTTTCACTTCTTACTTTGGATGCAGCTCAGGGTCCTGCTAAAGAGGCCAATCTGCTGTTTGCTGTAAGGCAGTAGGTTTAGTCTAGTTTCTGGTGGATGCAAGGTCTGCATAATAAAAATGCACATTTTAATGTGCCACAGTAGTACTAAGGCTGTAAAGGTGTTACGGAGACAGTTGAGAGGAAGCTGGAATCCAACAGCCAGTTTGTATTCTTCACATATGTTATTTAGTGAGAAACTGCACACAGAAAAAAGAATGTTTTCAGTCTGATTGTGGCACAGATCAGTGGCTGCCAGCCCAAAGCAAAGGTCTGCTGTGCTAAAAGGTCATCTTCAGTTCAGAAAGGGTGGTCTCTGGAGAACATGTGATAGTTTTCCTGTTACCCAGGGTGAATAGTCCATCACAGTGCTCCTGTAACTCTGGATGGTTACTGCACCAAGGTGCTGAGAGCCTTTCCTTGATCAGTGAACATACCTCATTTCAGAAGGCACCACTGTCATCCTCTTCTGGGATAGCAGTGAGAAGCGACTAATCACTGGCTGAAAAGGTAGCAGGCAAAACAGGAGCAGGTGGCAGGAGATGTTGACTGTCATTTACTGAAGGACTGAGAAACAGAGTTGAAGAACTGCACAAAGGAAACAAAGCAGGCACACTTTTAGATAGCTGAAGAAACCTGGCTTCTTATCTCAAAGATCAAGCCTTGTAAGGACACTGTAAAATCCAAGTGGAAAGGTACAGTTCCCCAAGCCAAGAGGGACAGAAATAGAAGTCCTACAGCTACCATGAATCTCTTACTTCCTAAAGTGGTCCCCAAAGGTAAGAATAAATGCTCACAAGCAGGAAATCTCATATTGCTATTGTCTTTATACAGACAAAGACATCACTTTCCCAGGTCAAGACAATATGCCTTGAAGAAATAAAGTATCTTCTCTTATGTTATCTTTTTACAGTCCTCTTCCTTTTCCATATTCCTCCCTGACTTGCCAGCTATTTTTCTTGCCTGATGGTTTGGCTTGAGGGGCAATGTATTCTCACATGTCCGCTACTGATAAAACAGGGTATACTTGTCCCAGAGGAATGGTCTTACCTGGGTATACCAATACATGGAAAATGCTACTGCAGACAATGGATTAACATCCTTTATTGCTCAGCCCTGACTATGTTATCTATATTGAGTAAATGCAGAACCCTATCTTTAAGAATATGTCAGTTTTGAATGGTCTTTCCACATAACTGCAAGGACATCATATGCTAGCCATATCCTTTACCTGGAGAACAGAATCAGAGAGCAATATAGGAAAGGAAAGGAATACCAGGTATTTATTTTTGAGTATCTATCAATCCTAGAAATTAAGCAGAACAGACTTTGATTTTCACTGGATGCTTTAAATCAATGAAGCTTCTCTTGGTAAAAAGACTTAATGAATGAAAACGTCCTTAGAGCTAATTAACATGTCAAAGGCAACATCAGAACAACAGCAGAACTGCCCCCTGGAGATAACACATCTACTTAGAGCACACAGGTTCAAAATTAAATGAAAAGT
Organism: Pandion haliaetus; assembly: GCA_013401275.1. Lineage (NCBI taxonomy): Eukaryota > Metazoa > Chordata > Aves > Accipitriformes > Pandionidae > Pandion > Pandion haliaetus. The sequence goes on from VYZV01019656.1 coordinate 129,358, forward strand.
TTTGTCCTTTCCATCCTATTCTTTATTCATACCTACTTGCCATCAGGCACTGCATTGCCTTCTCCCAGCTGGTATCTTCCCAGAAGGTAACAGCACCAAGATCCCAAGTTCTGATTCTGCTTATAATCAGAGTCACAGCAGCTCTGGATTTCAGGGAGATCCCTGCTGATCAGCCACTGTGGACCACAGCTGAGTACTTTCTAGCAAATGCTTCATTACAAGGCAAACAAAGATTTCAGGGAAGAATCTCAGTGAGGAGAAGGAAACTTCACAAAGCTCTCTAATATTTTCGATTCTTTTGTTTTAGAAACCTCCCAAACCTTTCCCCAGGGAGAAATCAACTTCTAGGTAGAGATTTTTTTCTCTGAGAAAATACTTGTTTTCCAGAGTTACCCTTGATTTAGCCCATGGACACAACCTAAAAAAACACTGTCCCACTTAAAGTTGGAGGAATCACTCTGAAGTTGCACAAGAGTATCACAAAGCTGGAAAAAAAACCTGATGCTGAATCTTTTGTGCTAAACAGCCCATCATATTCAGCAGCCACTGCAGTTCCCTTGCTCTGTATGTGCACTTACTTCCCACTGAGACATGTGAGTTCAAGATGCATCTGGAAATAAAAAATAAGCCTTTTTCTTTGTGCACCACATCAGAAGCTTTTTTCTGACCAGCAAAGAGAGGTTGTTTCTTCCATTTACTACCAATAGACCTGGTGGGCTATAGACTGCAGTTGATCTGCTCTGACTGCTGCAACTGCGTGGGAGCACACAGGGACACAATGCCCTCTTTTATAGTGATTTTAACTCAGTGAGGCCAAGAATAAATGTTTAGACAATGCTGACTTAGAAAGTTCTGTGGCGTTTCATTTTTGGTTTGAGGAAGAAACTGAACTGGTAATGAAGGCAGTTGCATGTTTAGTCAGTTAAAGGCACTGGGAGGAGAGTTTACTTTTCCAGATCCACTAGAAATCTCATGCAGATGAGACCACAAGAAATGAAGAGTCTTCAGAAAATATTAATCCAAATAATCAATGAATTGAATGGAAGGACAAAGTGAAGCCAGCTGAGTTCAGGTGCATGACAACCTGAACCTGGGCTGCAAAAGGACTATTGCCCAGTCTCCTGCGTCAGTCCAGAGAAACTCTTCCCATGTTCAAGCAGGCAATGAAAAGAAGAGGGACAAACTGTCCTCTCTGGGACCCTCTCTGTCCACTGGAGAGGGAGTCAGGAGGAGCAGCTTAGATTAGTCGCTTTGGTTTAGCTTGTTTACATTTTACAGTTTATTATAATTAAGGTCTATCTATATTACTTTTTTCTTCCTTCTCCTCTGAGTCAGGGATAAAATCTGTTTTTCTCTGCCAACAGGATATGCAGAAATTTCAATGAATCCATTACTGAGCTATTATTTTTTTTGATAAAGGAGTCCATTGCCCAACAGTGACTAGTCCTGCTTCACATTTTTCCACCAATTCCATAAATTGCATCAAAGTTTCATCATTTCCTAATTCAGTTTTTCTCAGAAACATTACTCATCATTGAAGAATGTTCTGGTCATTAAAAAGGTTAAGAGGTAATATTTTCTTATATTTTTGTGGCTGTTTTCTTTTTTGAAGAGAAAATATTACGGGAGAGGAAGGTTCCCTGCTCATTGCAGTTGCTCAGTTTTCCTGTCTTTCTCCACTTTTTGCTTCTACAGTTTTTCCAATTTAAAATTTAAAACAAGTTGCTTTACAAAAAAAGCTTGAAGCTGCAAAAATATTTTACTAAGAAATACCATTGGAAAGCCTAAAAGGATAAACACTCCTTCCTACACTCAAAGTCAAACAAAGGCAGGAGGGTGATAGCAGGTTGCAAGTAATGCTTTGAGGTCCTTCCGCGAGTTTTGAAAGAAGAACATGCTATCATCTGTGCCACTGCTAACCCCAGAAAGAAGGAGAAGTTACAGGAGGAAATGATCCATGCTTGCCTGCAGCAGCTGGACAGCAGGAAGAAGAGCTGTTACCCAGCTTATTTTTCTGAGCAAGCTGTGGAGCTCGCCTGTTGTTAGATTTTTTCTTTTTTCTCCAACTTACACTGCTAGTCTTTTCCTCAATAATTCTTTCCCCCTTTTTAAAAGGAATCTGATTTATTATCAGAGGCTCCATAACAGCAGAAGAATATCCCCTCAAGCTTTCCCTCCCTCCTTTCATGCCAAGTTCTTAGCCTTGCTCCATCTCCTGCTTCTTTCACTGGCTCTTCTCCCATGCCTTGCAGCCAGCACCTTTGAAGAAATATTCAGCCTCCTCCACCTTGCTGGTTCCCCTGGCTGTTCCTCCTGCTGCAGAATGGTGCCCTCGCTCTGAGATCTGTTCTCCTTCAGTGAACTCTGGTTGTCCTCATGTAGCCTCATTACCCTGGGCCTCCATTCAGTCATCTCCTTCCAGTTGCAAAGTTTTCTCCACATGAGGAAAGGGGCTTAGTTGGTCTGAGCAGATGCCACCAAGCCTGGATACAACGCAGGGAGCAACAGAGTATGGACACTGGCTATGCAGTTCTCTCCTTATGAACTTTAAGAAACTTGTCCAGCTCTAGGCCTGATGTAACACTCCCATCAGTCACTGTTGTTTGAGGTGTGGCACTAAGACTCGGTAATGCTGTTGGCCGAGCTCGCCATCCTGCCTCCTGGGACTCCTGAAAGCCCATTCCTGCTCTATCAGAAATGCCTTTTGCAATCTCCCACCCCATGTCTCCACCCCACTGGGGCCCAGCTCTCCCCTTCATTGCCATCCAGGTTTCCTATATGTGTCCTTACCTATTCTACTACCTCCTGCTCTCCCTAATGCCCACTTTCATCCCATGTGACACATGTTTTTTATGTGTTCCCCATGGTACACTTGCCCCAGCCAGGCATGGTAGGGGTCCTGTCCCCTCTCCCACTTGTCTTCTACTCCCATTTCCATATCTCTGCTCAGTTTATATCCTGTATTACCCTTACAGCCTCTGGACCTGATTTCAAACCTCCTCTAGACAGACTTTGCCTCATGCAGCACAGTTATGCCAAGCCTCTGCTCCTCTTTCCCTTCTCTGTCACTCTCTATGTGACCCTGGATATCCTCCTTTGTCTCTAGAACCCTTTATCTCTAATCCCAACCTGCCATCCCTCTCTTACATACTGCTAAAACTTCCCCACTCCCACCTTGTAAAACTTTTTTAATTTTCTTTGGAGTCCAGGATGCAGGCACTGTTTCTGGGCAGTTTATAATGTGGTCAGCACTAATGTGGGCAAGCAGCTTCAGGAAAGCTGGGACCTTGATTTTTCTCTGAATCAGGTTTTCACAGGGTTCTGATTTGTACCTATTTTGACAAGGTTGTTCCTACTGATGATAAAGAATCTCTTGACGTTTTGGAATGGAAAATTACTGTGCTAAAGTGAGACAAAACCTTCTGAATTATCTTTTTTTATGCAGTGTCCTAGGCATCTGAGTGGGAAGCAAAAGAGCAGTTGACACCTCAGTGGCTGTTTCTGTGGAAAATATATGAGTCTCCTCTTCAATCCCAAAAGTGCAAACCCATAAAAAGACCCACCTTAGTCCTCAAGTGCATTTGACAACACTGGCACCAGGTTTGTGACTGTGCATGATCAGAAGGCACCCTCCCGCCTTAGTCCCTGTGGATAATACCATTGCTAAAACATCATGGAACCAGAAACCTCAGCAGCAGAGCTCAGCAGTTGCCTTCACTGTCATTCAGAAACAAAGGAAGAAGAGGAGGCATTGGCTGCACTCTTGCACAATGGCTTCTTTTTGGCTTTCCAAAGAGAAGTCTATTTGCATGCATCCCTTGGTTTCTTAGTCTGGGCCTCCATGGAAACCCCACATGCATATCTTTTTTTCTGGTTTCTCAGGTGCCACAGCTGTCTGCCAAGTTTAAATCCTTAAGATTAGGGATGTCAACACTACTAGTGCCAAATGGTAAAAAGTCAAGATTAAGGGCTCATTCAACAGTATAACTGTCTGAAAAACTGAAGCACTTCTGAGATCTCCAGGTGTGTTGGCTTCATATTTTCAACTGAGATTTTTTTCAAAAAGACTTTGTTCCTGGAGCTGAGACTCTACAACATGCTTCTAGCTTTATTTATGGTAGGAGTTAGTTACCTGAAAGTTTCACTTTGAAAGGATAAAATTAATCTGGAAAGGACCTCAAATGTCAGAACAGTCTTCCTATCTTAGGGCAAGACCACCTTTACCCAGGTCATAATAATGAAATTCTTCACACAAACTGAGGTATGTACAACAAAGATGTCTACATCTAGGCTGATCCCTCATTAGGTTAGGAACTCTAAATTTGGCAAATAAAGTCTAGAGAACAACCGGTCCACCCAAACCCCCATATCTACCTTAGGATGCAATGGATCCACTGATTGTATTTATTAAATTTCTACAGATCACACTGGGAACTGAAAAAAAAACAAAGATCAGGTGCAAATACCCACCTTGTAGTGTTTAAAGCTAGAGAAAGAAAACCCCACTCCAGCTGTTGGGTGTATGTAAATTACCTATCTCATTCCAGTGCAGCTGGTAGAGCCTTGGCTGGTAGAGTTTAGGATGCAGTTTGTCTAGGCAGATGTAGGCACCTACATTGTGATGACATGGGTCACACCCTAACCTCCAATGACCAACCAGTTCTCCACTGCTCTAAAGCACAGGCTGCTCCGATGTCAAAGCCAACACTGTTTCCAAAATCTTTCATTGTTGCTAAAGGTCCTCACATTCAACCTATGCAATTCATGTCACCACTTCGTTCCTTTTACCTCAGATTCGGTAGCTTTGCCCCATAGCTTGTAATTTTCCTCTTCCAATGAAAGCCCATCAGTCCATTCCCAATCCATTATGGACACAGGAAACAGAATACATCCTCCCTCCCTGCAGCAGACTTTGTCATATTTGAAAAATGTATAATCAAAATTATAAATTGGCAGAATCTGTGCTATTTTAAAAATTGGTCACTTAAATGCATGTGTCTTCATCTAATATAAGACTGCTACATCTGGCCTGAAAGCACTTTTTTTCTTTTTGGTTCTGTGGATATTTCAATTCTAATATGAAAAAATAACAAACAAAAAAAAAATCAGTTGAAACCTATGGGAAGATATTTCCAGCTTCAAAGTGTTATATAGTGCGTGCAGAATCACGTTACTCTGGGAAAAAAAAAAAATCCAAGAATGCTATATTTCTGTACTAAAACCATTGTATAAGAAAATTATAAACACCCTAAAAGTCTGTCCAATGACATTTCTAGTGAAAGAGCCAGTGCCATAAAATTGCTGTAAGTACCAGCTTCTGTTCTTTCTAACTTACTTCCTGATGGAGCTGTTCTCAAGCCCTGTACCTTAGACTAAGCTATAACTCCTCCTCTAACTGCTGCAACTTTGTGTCCCTCACAGAAATTACAAAGTAAGGAAGAATTACTCTCTAGATGAGATTTTGACAGCTTCTGTAAACAGACGTTGCTTAGCCAAGGAAAAATTAAACTACTGGAAGTAATGCTTTTAGAACTATGCATATGTTACTTTTTTAAACCTACATGTTTTTGAGTGTGTATAGACACATACAGAGATTTTTATGCCTACACAAATAATGCATTGTCTTTTAGAGTGCTATATAATAAGAATATAAAATATGGCTTTAAAAACCTAAAGGACTCTTTCTTCTGTTATTGACTATAATTCATTTCAATCAGTCCAAAATCTTTTGTGTATTATTTATTGGTAATCAATTGATTTGTCCTTGTCTATGTTTTTGCTCTTCCAAACATTTAAATATGAATTTAGCCATAAGTCAGTTTTATCCTCATCCTAATTAATTTCCAGTCATTTCCCCTTAAACTTGCTATTTTTCAGGTCAACATTGCACTGGTTGAATTTATATCCTATGGGAAGGTATTTACCCAGATATATATTTTTTCATGAAAACCACCCCTGGAAATGCTAGTATTGGCAAACTGCTGTATTCAGGTATGTTCCTAACATCTCTGCATTTGAGGCCATATTTACCCTGAGGTACTGACCCTTTAAATTCAGCCCAGTTTGTTTTGCTCTCTTTATTTGAGAACCAGTAAACAATATCAAAAGAAGGTTTTTAAAAAGTGCCTACCATGTGTGCCTTCTCCACAAACACTGCCAAGAGAAAGTCACATATAAAAATAAATGGTCTATTTCCTACTGCTAATAAATATTTGGTTCCATTTTGTGAGGAGGCAGCACACACATAGCCTGCAAAAAACAATTAAAGTTCTGTAAACAGAAGGTTTGCAGAATCAGGCACATATGCTCTAGACCAATACTTGGAACATTAAATAGAAACGCTTGATAAATATGTCTGCATCTCTTTTATCTGGGCAATCCAGTTGGATTATGCAGTAAAACTGCAACAAGATCACTTGCAAAGGAGAATTGATCAGAATGCTGCTTTGGTTTTTTTTGTAATACTATAACCATTCCACTTTCATTTTTCTAGCTGTTCATTTTGAGGCCTGCTGGGCGTTGCTTTTCATGGGAACTACTGTATTAGGTCTATTGTTGTGAGTTGACCCTGGATGGATGCCAAGTGCTCACCAAGCTGCTCTATCTCTCCCCTACTCAGCAGGATGGGGGTGGAGAAAACAAGATGGAAAAAACCTCACGGGTCAAGATACAGGCAGTTTAATAAAGCAAAAGCAAAGACCGCACACCGAAGCAAAGGAAAACAGATTTATTCTCTACTTCCCGTCAGCAGGTGATGTCCAGCCACTTCCTGGGAAGTAGGGCTTCAGTACGCATAGTGGTTGCTCCGGAAGACAAATGTCACAATAACAAATGCCCTCCTCCTCCTCCTTTCTCTTAGCTTTTATTGCTGAGCAGGCATCATATGGTATGGAATATCCCTTTGGTCAGTTTGGGTCAGCTGTCCTAGCTATGTCCCCTCCCAAGATCTTGCCCACCCACAGCCTGCTGGTAAGGGGGAATGTTGGAGAGACAGCCTTGGTGCTGAGCAAGCACTGTTCAGCAGTAGCCAAAACACTGGTGTGTTATCAACACCTTTCTAGCTACCAGTACAAAGCACAGCACTATAAGGGCTGCTGTGGGGAAAATGGACTCCATGTCAGCCAGAGCCAGTACAATCTCCACCCCTTACTCCACACCATTTGCGTCTTGCTCAGGTCCCACATATTTTAATATATTTATACCACTTCTAACCATCCCTTTGTATCTAATTCTTATTACTGAAATCCCTTCTTACCAACACTTACAACTTAAACCATCTTTATACCCAACATGCAGATTTATACATTTTCATTAACTACTGTCCCCTATCCTTTAGCAGATAGATATTACTCTCCCATTCCACAGGCTTCCTCCACTCCTCCAGATGTTCATAAGTACAGGCTATGACTTGGGGCCTATCTGTTCAAGATGGGTGCTCAGGACAGGAGAAGCACTATGTTTGACTGTTGGGCACCAACACTGGCTTGGTTTGGGTCACTGTTGCACTTATCTGGTTTTTTGCAAAACTCACTCTTTGTCGGTTCAGGTCATTCTTGCTACATTACTTCCTACAGCATACAACTCACATCACCAATTATTTTTCTCCCAAGACTAAATCTCCTTGAGGTACACATCAGGTCTCCCCATCATTCCTCATTATCCACCAAGTACACCCAGGTCCTTGAAGGAAGACAGTCCCACAAATGGGTTTGCCTTCTCCCATGAGAGGAGCAACCCACACTGCCTTCCCCAGCCACTTCCCTGTGTGCACTATGGGGACCTTATTTCCTCCCACAATATAGAGTGGTTTTGTTTGGGCAGGACCAGGACACTTAGTAGATCCTCTGATGCTAACCAGCCAAATGCCTTCTGCTAAATTTGTATTCCAGTGCTTCCATGCCCCATTGCCCAATGCTGTCAACATAGTCTTTAAGAGTCCATTATATCTCTAAATCTTTCCAGAGGCTTGTGGGTGATAGGGGATGTGATATACTCACTCAGTGCCGTGTTTCTTTGCCCAGGAGTTTATGAGGCTATTTCAGAAATAAGTCCCATTGTCTGATTCAATTCTTTATGGGGTACTTTTGTGGTTTAACCCCAGCTGGCAGCTAAGCACCACACAGCCGCTCGCTCACTCCCCCCATGTCAGGATGGGGGAGACAATAGGAAGGGTAAAAGTGAGAAAACTCATGGGTTGAGGTAAAGACAGTTTAATAGGTAAAGCAAAAGCCACACATGCAAGCAAATCAAAACAAGGAATTTATTCACCATTTCCCATCTGCAGGCAGGTGTTCAGCCATCTCCAGGAAAGCAGGGCTCCATCACGTGTAACGGTTACTTTGGAAGACAAACACCATCACTCTGAACATCACCCCCTCTTCCTTCTTCTTCCCCCAGCTTTCTATACTGAGCATGACATCATATGGTCTGGAATATGCCTTTGGTTGGTTGGGGTCAGCTGTCCCAGCTGTGTCCCCTTCCACCTCCTTGTGCACCCCCAGCCTACTCACTGGTGGGGTGGGGTGAGAAGCAGAAAAGGCCTTGACGCTGTGTAAGCACTGCTCAGCAATAAGGAAAACATGCCTGTATTATCAACACTGTTTTCAGCACAAATCCAAAACATAGCCCCATGCTAGCTACTGTGAAGAAAATTAACTCTAACCCAGCCAAAACCAGCACATGTACCATTTCACCACAAAATTTGCCTTTCAAGGCCTAAAATGGTGTTTCAGGCAGCGGCATGGTTTACAGGGTATGTCTCTAGCCAACCAGTAGTTGCTTCCACCATGGTAAGTATGTAGAGCTTGCCTTGGCATGTTCCTGGCAGTGGTCCAATATAATTTGCCAGGCCTTGCCATACCGAAAAGCAACCACCACCCTCTATTCCAGAGACACTTTACTTGTGTGGCTCACTTGATTGCAGCACATGCTTCACATTCATGAGTGACCTGTGTGATGGCCTCCATGGTCAGGTCCTCACCTTGATCACAAGCCTGTCTGTATGTTGCATCTCTCCCTAGGTGTTCCAATGTTTCATGGATCCATCGAGCTACAAATAGCTCACCCTTACTCTCACATTCCAGGTCTGCCTGAGCTACTTCAATTTTAGCAGCATTCTCTACCTGTTTATTGTTTCAATGTTCTTCAGTGGTGTGGCTTTTGGATATGTGAACATCTATGTGATGAACCTTTAGAGAGATGTGTTCTACCTGGGCAGTGATGTCATGCCACAATGCAACGGCCCAGATGAGTTTACACCTGCGCTGCCAGTTGGTCTTCTTCCACTGCTGTAGCCATCCCCATACAGCATTAGCCACCATCCAGAAGTCCATATAGAGTACTGGCCACTTCTGTCCTTCAGTAATCTCTAGGTCTAGTTGGATGACTTTCACTTCTGCAAACTGACTTGACTCACCCTCTCCCTCAGTGGCTTCACTAACTTGTCTTGTGGGACTCCACACAGCAGCTTTCCACTTCCAATGGTTTCCTACCACACGACAAGATCCATCAGTAAACAAAGAATAATGTCTTTCATCTTCGGATAACTCATTATATGGTGGTGCCTCTTGGGCACAAGCCACAACCTCAGGCAACGCTCCAAAATCTCTGCCTTCTGGCCAGTCCATGGTCTCTTCCAGGATTCCTGGATGGTTGAGTTTCCCCAGTTGAACTCATTATGTGATCAACTCTACCCACTTAGTCCATGTAGCGGTGGTTGCGTGGTGTGTAGAGGGGATGTTTCCTTTGAACAACCAGTGTAGCATGGTGCCAAAAGGAGATATGTTTCTGTACCAATAACTTCTGAAGTGGCTCAAACCCCCTCATATGCTGCTAGTATCTCATTCTTCAGTTGGAGTGTAGTGGGCTTTTGATCCTTGATACCCCTGGCTCCAAAACCTTGGTGGTCGACCTTGGGTTTCTCCTGGAGTTTTCTGCCAGAGGCTCCAGGTGAGACCATACTCCCCAGCTGCAGTGTAGGTACATTTTATACAGCTGGTCCTGCCTGGACAGGTCCTAGAGCTACTGCACAAGCTATTTCCTGTTTGATATGTTCAAAGTCTTCTTGTTGCTCAAAGCCCCTCTCAAAATAGTTCTTCTTTCAGGTTACTCGATAGAGAGGGCTCACAAGCTGACTATAACCTGGAATATGCATTCTCCAGAATTCCACAAGACCTAGGAAAGCTTCTGTTTCCTGCTTGTTAGCTGGTGGAGACATAGTTGCTGTCTTGTTGACCATATCCATAGGCACATGATGGCATCCATCCTGCCAGTTTATTCCTAAGAACCGAATCTTCTGTGCAGGTCCCTTGACCTTGCATCTTTTTGTGGTGAAACTAGCTTTCAGAAGAATCTGAATTACTCTTTTTCCCTTCTCCAATGCTTCTTCTGCCTTGTTGCCCCACACAATGATGTCATAGATGTATTGTAGATGTTCAGGGGCATCATCCTTTTCCAGTGCTGTTTGGATTAGTCCATGACAAATGGTAGTACTGTGTTTCCACCCCTAGGGTAGCGGATTCCAGGTGTATTGGACACATCTCCATGTGAAAGCAAACTGTGGCCTCCACTCTACTGCCAAAGGAATTGAAAAAAATTAATTGGCAATGTCAATTGTGGCATACCATTTGGCTGCCTTTGACTCCAGTTCATATTGGAGCTCTAATATGTCTGGTACAGCAGCAGTCAGTGGTAACATCACTTCGTTCAGGCCACCATAGCCTATTGTTAAGCTCCACCCTCCATCAGACTTTTGCACTGGCCATATGGGACTATTAAAAGGTGAATGAGTCTTCCTGATCTCTCCTTGACTCTCCAGTTGATGAATCAGCTCAGGGATGGGAGCCAGGGAGTCTTGGTTTGTGCAATATTGCCACCATTGCACCGTCCTGGTAGCAATTGGCACCTGCTGTGCTTCAACTCACAGCAATCCCACAACAAAGGGATCTTCTGAGAGGCGAGGTAGGGTAGATGATAGCTGTTTGATCTTCTCTGTGTTCACAGATGCTACACCAAAAGCCCATCGGTACCCCTTTGGGTCCCTGAAGTACCATCTCCTAAGGTAGTCTATGCCAAGGATATAAGGGGCCTCTGGGACAGTCACAATGGAGTACTGTTTCCACTTGTCCCCTGTTAAGCTCACCTCAGCCTCCAATACAAACAATTCTTAGCATCCCCCTGTCACTGCAGAGATCCAGGTGGGTTCTGTGCCCCTATACCCTGATGGTACCAGTGTACACTGTGCATCAGTGTCTACCAAAGCTTTATACTTCTGTGGGTCTGATGTGCCAGGCCATTGAATCCACACAATCCAGTATATCCAGTCATCCCTTTCCTCTCCCAGCTGAAGGCAGGGACCCTCTAGTCCGGTTCCCTATTCACTGTCTGGCCCTTGCAGTGCCAGACCAGAAGTCCTCTCACCAGGATCAAAGGAGGTGATCTCATTTCTATGTTTGGGAGATCGCCATCTGCCTTCTTGTGCCTCTACAGCAACTAAGCTGACAGCCATCTAGGGTGACCCCTTCTTAAAAGCTGTCCTCCCTCTCAGTTCATGTACATGGGTGTTGTGGTTTCGGTTTCAGCCCAGCCAGTAACAAAGCACCACACAGCCGCTCGCTCACTCCCCACCCCCGCCCCTGGCCATGGTGGGATGAGGAGAAAATACAAAGGCAGGCTCGTGGGTCGAGACAAGGACTGGGAGGGATCACTC
>VYZV01019671.1:10847-24979 GCA_013401275.1 Pandion haliaetus
GAAGGGGCACCGTACTTTTCGACCCCCGTGTAAACTTGCGAGGAATGAGCGGCTTAGTCCAGATGCTGGGTGATTTGCTGCTGCTGTAAAGCCTTAGAAGCCTGCGAGGAAGACACTGTTAGGTCACCGGTCCAGTTTTAACATTATGTGCCTTTAGTAGCAGGCAAATGGTGTTAAGATCTGTTATTTGTGTGTACCCCGCCCCCNGTCCTGGCCTGCTGGGGAGCAGCGTCCCGTGCCTCCCCCTGTGCGGTGACGCTCCGTCCCGCTCAAAACTCTGCGTCTTTTTGAAAGAGTTGAGGTTAGTTTCAGCCCTGCTGGTACAGTGTCTTGTTTGCAGAACTGGAGTCCCAACCCTGGTTAATTAATGCTGTTTTTCCTGTAGTATCTGTCTTTTTCCCACTTCACAGATCAATATTTCCTGCCAGAGGCAGGCCCTTGCTCTGGCTGACTTTGTACAAACTACCCTTGTCATTAACTTTCTTAGATTCCTCTTAACACCTTGTGTTCTGGTTAAAGCCAGATTCTACTTCAAAAACATTTCACTTCTCGATCAGTTATAATGCTTGAGTCACATACGGACTGTAGCATCACCTGAGAGGGTAACCTCTCAGGGTAAGTGCCAAGTCTGTTTTCTTGGGGAAAATTGTGTGATGCTTTGGGTTTAAGCTTTCCTTTAACTTCTCTAAGACTTGTGTAACTCATCAATTCCTTCTCCTCCTCATCTCTTTCATCCTGTGTATACCACGATTGATAGAGTAAGGTATTTCTGTGCTTTCTTTTCAGGGTTTCTGGAAGACTAGAAGCAACTCAAGTCTGTGAACTGGTAATATATTTTATTTCTTCCTTACTTTCATCTTTGTGTAGTTCAGTGAAGTGAAACGGTTACCATTTCACGTTACCAAGTTACTCAGGCTGATTAAATTGTTCCCTTTAGAAAACCTGTATTTAAGAGAAAAAAAGTGAACCTGAATTGTTCTCTACAGTGTCTAATTCAAAACTGTAATACTATGAGAGGGCAGAAGCAGCAGGAAACACCATGGCTGTTCATGGGGTTTTTTGCACGTTACTTAGTCACAGTGAAAAGTAAATTGTGCTTTAAGTTGTTTTAATAATGTTAATGAACTTAGTATTGCACGAGTTAGGAGATGTTTTGTTCTCTGTTGAATGAAGGGATATATTAATGCTCATTCCTCTTTTTCAGATTGTCAGTGCTTTACATCTCTTTCAGTCAGGATTTGGTGACCTCCTTTTATCATCAGATTAATAAAAGACTTCAAAGTTTCAGTGTGGAAAAAAAAAATTATTCTGGTTCATTTGTTTCCTGTAGCAATTTTATGCATTAATACCGTATTTACTGATTTTTTTCCTTTTGAGGCTGAAAGGAACTAAGAAAGGAGTAAATGGTGCTGTGCTTATTCTCCTGTTTTCACTATAATTTTGCCTATAACCTAGCATGCTGTCATCGGTTTGTGTGAGCCCAGGACAGAACTGGCTCCGAGTCTGGCTTGTTTGAAGCTTAGAGCTTTACAGCAGAGCCAAACCTGACCGACTCCCCAGTGGTCTGTTGTCAACTGATGGCTGTTTCACTTACCTTCTTGAAAGCGTTTTCAGTGTGCTCTGTCCTTTGTGCGTGTGCCCTTCTTCAACTTTTGCTCTGTGTCGGGTTTTCTTGGGAAAATCCAGTGCCAGTTCAGTAAATGCCTTGTCCGTGCACACCAAGTGTACTTACTCAGTTGAGACTGAAAGAACCAAATTTTGTGGTGCTCCAAGTCAAACCGGTGCAGAACAAGGCACTTTGGCCTAAGTCTACCAAGATGCTTTCAAAATCCAAATGGAGGTGTCCAGCATAACTACTTGCATAAAATGGCGATTTTTGAAAAATGCCATTGCATCTGCATAAGAGTAGGGTGGGGGAGGGAAGACATAACACTGGAACTAGAGGTGAGGGTATTTGCCTGCTGCCTAGTAGAGTGTTACTGTTGTTGCTCTTACACTTGTGTTTTCCTTTCCAGCCTGAGAATTCTGATAAATCGAGCGCGGAAAGCGATTCGGAAACTGAAGTGGAACAGGTCTCTGTATATCATAAGCTCCTGGCTACCCTGAAGACCTCTCCTGAGTCTGAGAGTGAGGAAGAAGAAGATGAAAGTGAATCAGAAGAAGCTGGGGAAAGTGAGGCAGAAGTGGACAGTGAAGGGTCCCAGGAGACCGGAGAAGCAGATGGAGGTGAAGAAGATAAGAATGATGTACCAGAGCAGGAAAAAGGTAGTTTGTCTTTTCCTATGCTTTGGTGAATGTTGTTTCAGTTAGCAAGTTTGAATAACGTATGTTTTTAGCCAGGATCGTGGTGTAGACTGGCTTGTTGGCTGGGTGTTCTTCTGGCTTGGAGACACTGTTGCTCCATTGCCTCTGTGTGGGTGGGAGCAGCAGCTGCTGAAGGATTTAGCAGGGGAGAGGGAAGCTGTGCTCATTTTCCGGCAGACAGCCCACTGCTTCTTCCTCAGATGTTGTTTGTGCGGCAGCACAGAGGAAATCCACATGGAGCGGCATACCAGGGGTTCTCACCCACTCATGGGAGACGCAAGCTGTTCTCTCGCACAGCATCTGGCTTGGCTGCTGCCACCGAGAGGAGGGAAAGGTTTGCCTCGCAGCAGAGGAAAGAATATGTAAATTGGAAGGAAACCTCCTCCTTTATGACAAGGCATCTTCATTCATGAAGTCTGGGAGGGGGAAGTCAACTTTTTATTATTTTCAGTTATTTGGGGTCTTTGGAAACTAAAACTTATATTCCCCAAATGTATTTCCCCAGAGAAAATTAAAGAAATAACCTATGTTGAGTATTATGTAACACTTGGCATGCTAGCCAAAAGTCGTCTGTACTGTAGAATACAGAGCTCACTTTCATCTTTTTGGATATGAGTATTGGAAGAAAAAAAATTGATAACTCAAAGGGACAACCTAGCTAGCGAGAGGTAGCTACAGACACCAGCTTTTCCAGGAGAATATAACCCATTTCTCTCTCTAACAATTCACAGCTACAGACACAGCAGAGCAGACACTTGGGCAGGAGCAGGCTGATGGCGCAGATACCTCGTGTGACCCAAGTCGTGGAGTAATTGAGGAGTTTACTGATGTGAAACACGAATCTGAATTTAGCTTGGAAACCAATTTCATGGAAGAGGAGAGTGGAGATTGCAGTGCAGATAAGAGAGACAGCAATTCTTCACAAGTTTTTTCAGAAGGTAAAACACAGTATGTTTTGTGTTTAGTGATCTGCCTCTAGAGGAGTATCTGTAAATGTGTAAATTATCAAACACCCTAATGATACGCTGTATAGCTTCTGAGTTCTTCCACTCCATTATTCATTGCATTGCCCGCATATGAGCTGGGTCCATAAGGGACACTTAATGCTGATGCAGATGTCTAGCTGAGCCATTTGTTTTCTGTAGCCCCTGTGGACCGGGATTCGTGTGCAGTTTCTGTTATGATTGATAAAGCTTGAAATATCAGGAACTAGAAATGTGTGTGGAGGGTGTTACCTTGTTCTGTTGCTTTAATAGTAGTTTAAAAAGCTAGTGTAATATGAAGGGCCCTGCAAGCCTGCGCTTGACTATGGAAGATATTCTTGGCACAGACAGCACAGGAGATAATCGCAAAGCTGACCTGTGAGGGCATCCTTCACGACTCAGTGGAGTTAGAGGTGAGATTCTGGGAAGCTTGGGGCAGCCACAGTAATTTAGACAAATGCTCAGGGCTCTCTGAATTTTGAAGGTTATGCAGAGGAGCCCCACTGCAGCAGGATCGGGAGGGCATGAGGCATCAGTGGAGCACCTGTGTGGTATCTTTTAAGGGTGTAGCCCAGAATCTCAACTCTGCAGTGTGCTGATGGGTGCAATCGGAGCTCCAGTGTTGGAGTCATCCCACCATGTGTGCTACAAATAACTGTGTGCACAGGTATGTGATCGTTCAGTGATATGCCACACATTGGCACTTGCAGAGCTTCTATTCGTTTTTCATGCTCTGTGGTTTTAATATCAGATGGCATAGTTTGAGAGAGAAATATGTTTGTAGCATCCGTAGCGATGCTGGCTTGTCATCTTGGAGCAGCAGCTGACATTAGATCTGGGAGGCAGCCTAGCTGGTACGTGAAATGTGTGGAAGCATCAAAGGGCCATGTGATAGAAAAAACAGCTTGTTCTTGTTACCATGAGAATATTACTTAGGCTGTTGGCATTGCATTTTAAATGAGAACCGTAGCTCTCCAACTGCATACTAAGTATCCTAACAGCTTTGTTCAACCTATAAATGATGTGCTACTTTTCAGTGGGTTCCTGTAGCTTGGAAGTGGCTTTATAATCTGTTACAGAAAATAAGTCACCTAAGATAGCAGAAAGGGGATGAATTTCTACTCTGGTCCTGATGTCACTAGAATTCCTGAAAATGCTTCACGTTATTCCCTCTGCCTTATCTAACAAATGCTGGAATCAGTAAAACTCAACTGAAGAGAGAGCCTGTATTACAATTAAATGATATCCTATTCATTTGCATTGCTGGGAAGATTTGTCTCAACAGTGTCACGATTAGCGAATGTCTTGACTTTTGCCTGGATAACTTGTATGTGAGCTAGATACCTGTGGGCAAGCCCTAGTGGTCTCTAATTAGTTTTCTTTATGCAGTGAGCGCTGCTGCGCTGCGGGCGGTACACAGGGCTTGGAGCTTTGCATGTGACTTTGTGCATGCCAGTGTCTTTGAATATAATACAATTTTATAGTTCCTTGCCTCTCCTTTTCTTTGCAAAAAGAAATGCTGATTAGATAAATCAGACTTTTGTTCGCTTCAGGCAATTTTTGCCTCCTTCCCCAAAACCTGCCTAATCTTTCTCTGCTTTATCACAAACTCTGTTCATATTACTGGCCAAAGATGCAAAGCCCTGGGCAGAATTGTTTACAGATTAAGAAGGACAGTTAGTTCACTTGGGTCTTTACTATTGACAGCCTATTTCACCTATTAAGGAAAGGATGTGCCAGAGCTTAAGGCAGAAGATTGCCACAATGTTTTCTACTTCATATTGCTTTCCTGTCCAACATTTGTTTTGTGACTGAAAGTTCTAGTACTTCCATAAGTGCTTCTTTCTCTCTTTTTTTTTTTTTTTTTTTTAAGCAATCTGTCAAATCTGTTCTCTCTGTTCTTGTAGAGAGAATTTGACACCCTTTCTCTCATCTCTAAGTGGTTTGAAATAACTAGTTTTAACTGTGGTGTTGGCCAGCATGGAACCTGTCTCATTGCAAATCCATTCTGAAACTTGCTTCCCGTATTAGCTGCAATAGTTCTCAGGATGTTTTTGTTGTTGTTATAAATAGATCCATTTAAACAGCACATGGATAAAGAACTTGAAGAAAAAGAAGTAGAAAAAATGCCTACGCTTCCTAAAAGTTCAAGTCAAAGCAAGGTAACAGTGTTCTGTAGCCATCCAGAGTTCCTAAAGATGCCTGCATTAAAGTAATTGGTTTTTTTATACAGGTTAAGTAGGTTCCTAATTGTTATTAGCTGTTGGGAATGGAATTGTCAAGATTTTGTCACTGTGTTGTTGCTGAAGTGTTTTCTTCTTAGCTTAGTGCTGAGCGAGAGTTGAAATCTACAGTGTGCTCTCATGTAGGCATATGGTGACACATCTGAAAGACATAGCTTTAGAGTTTGTCCCAAACCCACAGGTTTAGTACTCTTGACACCAGGTAGAAACAGGACTGGTTCCTGAGTGGTAACAGCGCTATGCCAGGGATGGGCTCTGCAACTGAACTTGTGAGGTGACCATGTACAGTCTTAAAAGTACTTGTGATGCACTTTCACGTTCTTGCTTCAAGATGGCTGTATGTCTGTACGCATGTGCAAGCTGGTGAAGAGGAATTGAATACTTATGTTGTTAATACTGGAAATAGTAGGTGAATTACAGTAACAGAAAACCACCTCGTTGCTTGAGAGAGAATATCAGCTTTCAAAATACTTGTTTTTAGACAAACCTTTGCTTCCTAACTTTTTCACATCTGATTTTGTTTTGGAGAGTTGCCTTGCATTCTGGTCACCCATATGCTGAGTGACATTCATTGGAAGATATCCAATGGTTAGTCAGTCAGAGAGAAAGCTGTGATTTTTTTTTTTTATTTATTTTTTTTTTTAAATTTAATTTTATTTCCTTTTTGGAATATGGTGGCCAAAAATACCAGTGCCACCTGAAGCAATGCATGATGTATCTTTGCTTAACTTGGTATAGCTACTTGATGGAGATAGATGGGGACAACTTGCATGGCAGAAGGCTTAACGTTTAGAGTTTTCCCCTACTACACTGATAGCTTTTACCCTCAAAATCAGACAGACTCCCAACAAGATTGCGTTTAGTAACTGATTCACAACTTCTGGGTTTAGTTCCTAATGGGTTTTTGTTTTCATCTTTAAACAAAGTACATACCTCAATACGGCTGATCTATAAGTGTAGTCAGACTCCAAGGTTCTCATCTTGTTCCTGGTTTGTGCCACTGATTTGCTGGATGGGTTAGGCTGAAGTGACATCCTTCCTCTTCCTCGGTTTTCTCATCTGTAAAATAAGGACAGTTACAGACACAGCACTGCAAAATACATCCAGATCTACTGAGCTCAAGTTTATTGTTATTTACCCTGGCAGATTCTAAAAGAAATTGCGTATTGAAAAAAAGGTTTCAACTTGTATTATGAAAAGATAATTTCTGAAATTTCATGAACTTGATTAAACTGCCAGCTGTGGTGATGTGCTTTTAAGTGTACTGAGTTTGGTAGATCTGACTCCTCTTTGGTTTTGGTGTTTGGTGTTTTTTTTTTTTTTTTTCAGTGGCCAAGGTTGGGCCAACTAACTTTTTCTTCGACTTTGGAGAAACATAAAACTTTGAAAGTAGACAAAGAAGTTGATGTGAAACAGCTTTATCTTCACAAGCCTTTAGAATCCACTTGGCCAAAAGTGAATAAACAATTTCTGTCCTCAGTCAACAAACCAAGCGATCCCTCTTTTACTCCGTTACAAAGAGAGCTCTTCTGTATTATGAATACATATCGGGACTTGTTCTATCCAGAAAGAAATGCTTTAACAAATGGAGAAGAAATCCGGCATGCTTACTGCTTGCATGCCTTGAACCACGTTCTGAAGGCAAATGCGCAGGTGCTCAGCAACAATGCCAAACGAAGAGACCAAAAGCCAGGGACTGACAGTGATGACTACAGGGATCAGGGGCTCACTAGACCTAAGGTAAGAGAGCTTCGTTACTGTGATTCCCCAAACCCTGCCCTGGCTGTCTGGCCAGGCTGTATAAACATCCTGGTAGTTTATTGAGAACTATTTCTGTTGCTGCTCTCTCAGGTGACGTGTTCATGCATGTGCATTTCCACATCCCTTTATCATGCCTGGAAGTCGTCTGCCATGGCCAGGGCAAATACCCTGCGAGAAGCAGTGAGCGCAGGGTTGTTAGCCAGCCTGTTTCTGTGCTGAGCTATGAGTTTCTTTTCTTTGTCTATCACTACAGACTGACATGTCACCTTTTCTTGCTTCCATTTCTAAATCTACCAGTACAGAAAGGTGCCTCCACATCAGTCTTCAGTGTTAATGCAGGTAGTGTAGGCTGTCACCCAATGTGGGATGTCCCAGAAATTTTTTTGTCCTTAGGCACTTGTAAGGACTTGCCTGCGTGGAAGGATCTTTCTGTACCTGGGAGACGTCAGGGGATCCCAGTCCCCTTGGCAAGGCCACCTCTCATAGTTGGTGGAGTGGGCCTCAAACTAAGACTCCCTGGATTCACAGCATCCTCTAGTTGCTAACCAGGTGGATTCAGCCTGTCACTGGTGGTGCCAACTACCTGTTGAATGGTTTCAAAGTTGGGTTTCAGTGTTTGCTGCACACCTGGCAAATGCCTTTTGTTTCTGTGTTGACTCCCCAGTGAAATATTTGTATTTCAGAGTGCTGTTCCAGGAGCCAGCCGTTGACCTTGTGTATTGTGGGAGCTCTTGCTTGCTTGGGGGATAGGGAGAATAGGAGAACCTGCTTAGTTTTCAATTCCCCTGTAAGGGTACCCTGGCTGTGAGATGGGGAACCAAACTGAGCTGCTGGCCAGTACCTGTTCATGAGCACACCGCATCCCAGTGCATTCTCCTTCCTTGCTGCCTGTTAGAATTGTTTTGTTTTGTTTTGATTGTTGGGATGCCCCATGGGGGCAGATGCAAGTCAAAAGAATTACTTAACATACAGTTAATTGAGCGTTCATATTTTATGAGTTACTCTGTTATGACTGTTGATCTACGCAGGTACTGATGATAGTGCCTTTCAGAGAATGCGCTTTGCGAATTGTGCATGTTTTCATCAGTCTTCTTGAAGTGAATGACAAAAGAAAAATCGATGTAAGTAATAAAAAGCGTTTCAAAGGGGAGTTTGGCTCTGACCCAGAAGAGAAGCCCCCCAACCTGAAAAGACCTGAAGATTATGAAGCTGTCTTTGCTGGCAACATTGACGACCACTTCAGAATTGGTAACAACCTACTGAACAGATGATTTTTAGCTTGTAAAGAACTGAGAAGTAATAAATTCTTCGGAAATGTCTAGGAGCTATCAGGGCTGGAAGTTCTAGTGAGACCTTAGGCTCTGGTATTCATTTTTCTGGAAATCTTTCTTGCCTTACCAGAACCTAAAAAAGGAAGAGAAAATACAAAAGTAAGGATTTTCACATCAAATTCAGAATCACTTAAAATGCAATGATTGCTTTATTGTAGCAGGACTGCCCACACCTCATTTTAAAGAGGATAGCCATGGTTATGCAGCAAAGTCTTTCATGTTATTAAAAAACAAAACAAAACAAAACAAACCCAAAATCTTGGTGGTTTAATCAGCCTATTTACAATGTCTCCTGTAATCAGTAATGGTTGGAACAAAATTAAAGCTCAGTACTGAGCAAAGCGACTTTCTACTGTGCTGCCCATGGTTTTCATGAAGGCAAAGGGGTAGCCGGCAAGTAGGACTGTTGGACAAGCAGCAGATTTGAGACTATTTCATAATATTGTAATCTTACGCTGTTTTAGTAACTCAGTATGCAGAGAATTAGCTAGTGGCTTGGTTCCTGGAGCTGCCATGATGAGTAGGCAGTTTTTCTAACTTAACTTGACAGATCAGAGGCTTTTGAAATTATTGCCCTGTGAAAGATAAATTGGCATCCCAGGAAATTTAATGATACAGTGGAAGATCTGAGCAGGTCCCACTCAGTCTTTTTTCCTTCCCCAGTGAGTATCTCTCTGGCTAAAAGCATCCTACTTTCAGCAGCATAATAATTTTCCTTTCAGTCCTTTCCCATACCACAGTCTGTTTGATCTGCTTACTAGGCGTGGAAAAATGCTTGAAGAAACTTACAGTGCTGTTACTTGCAGAAGCAATTCATAGAAGCAGAATAATTATTCTTTCTTACTGTGCCTCACACTCTGTTACTGCTGCACAAAGATCTAATTTAAAGCATATTTGTTATGCCTTACTTAAAACCACCCTTTCACATTTTTAAACAGGAGAAAGACTCGATGTTGTTAAACTGTGTATATGCTGTGACAAGTGATATCTTCTTCCTGGAACTTCAACCAATTGTGTCTTTTCCACCCCCCTACCCACCCCCCCTCCATTTTTATCATTGGGTTAAAATAGATAGCGGGAGGGGTCCCTATTGCTGTCTGTGTGAAATTCTTGCAAGTGCCTTCAGCTGTGCCCATGATAGTTGGCTTGACACAGAGAGGGAGAGAAGTTGCAGAAACACCTTTGTTGGGCAGACTGTCGTGGGTGGTTTGAATATGGTTCCGACTACCTGGATTTTTAAGATCAGAAAACTGTGGGTCCTAGCAACGTTGCCATGTAGTTATGACACAGGTAACAAATCCCTTTGATTCCTTCCTTTTCCTTTCTTTAATGTGAGAGGTGATGCATAAGCTAGTTCGGCATGTACACTGCAACATGTGGTGTGAGAAGCAATGCCAGGGAAGGTGCAAGCCTGGTCATGCTTTCAGTTGGTGCAACATGAAGAACCTTTTCTTTTTGCATTCTGTTAGCAACTCTTGTGGCCCTGTGAATAAAGGCAGCTTTTAGTCATGGGGTCCACACTGAATTTTTCATGACAGATTAAGGCAACAGTTACTATAGTACCTAATGGCAGAGACCAAAGTCTAGGATTTAGGGAGAAAGGAGTAGTTAACAATTTCTGCTTTTAATTTTTTTTCCTTAAGTTCTTCAGCCCCCTCATCCCCCTTTTTAGCAGAAAATCACAAAAAATATGTTTCCGTTAAAAGATGTTGTCCAGGCTATGAAAAATCTGGGAAAAAGTATTACTGAAAGAGTTTGCCGAACTTCATGAAAATCTGCCAAATGCTTGTTAAATGGGGGTGGGTAAGCACTTTTCAGGGAAAGAAGAGTTTTTCAGGCAGGTTGGTTTCGTCCAGCTATTATCGTTAGTATGCGTTAAGGGAGAGGAAATGTAGGGAGTTACTATTATAGAGGCTGCTGGAAGACTATGGCTGATAATTGACGTTAACTAAGAAAATGCTGTTGGTTGTTGTTGGACAGGGGTTGCGATTCTTCAAAAGAGTATGAGACTATATGCACCATTTTACTCATCGGATATCATCATTGCCTCTCCCCTGGGTATGAGGACTATTATTGGTGCAGAGGGGGAGAAGAAGAGAGACTTTGATTTTCTATCATCAATAGAAATTCTCATAATTGATCAAGCAGATATTTACCTGATGCAGAATTGGGAACATGTTCTGGTGCGTTTTCCGTATGTATTCATTTTTGTGTCATACTGTGTCTTGTTAGTCTGATAGAACTTAGTTTTGGCAGTGAGCAGTGTTGCTATTTTTTACTGACTTGATGCCAGACATGTATGCTTGTTCCTTTTCCTCCCTCCACCCTGATATTTTCCCTATACTAAGAATATTCTTTCTACAGATTTTGGTAGTGTTCAGCACCTGTTCTCTATAAATCTTTGTATTTGGTGCTTTAGTGGCATATTTAATCAGAGATTTTTTTTTTTTTTGGACAGTTTTAATTATCTTGCAGCATGAGATAATGATGATTCCTTTAATCACATCTGGGAGAAAAATGCCAGCTGACTGCCCAGTGTCTCAGTCAGACTGCAGCCATGTGAGGAATCCGTACAACCTAATTCAGGTTCCTCCAGAAAGCAACAGGAGCTGGTGCTTGTCTCCAGACAGATATACTGCAGAGATACCAAGCGTTAGTCATGTCTGAAGTTAAACAGTATGAAGATTTTCCTGTATGTGTAATGAAAATAGAGCTCTTGGATTGTGGCTAGTATGCAGTAGTATCCATGCTTTCTGGCTTTTGCTTAATAAAAGTTTTCAAGATTGAAAGGTTGGGTTTTTTCCACATAGAAACACCTTTGAGGTACCTGGGCCAGGCATTTGGACAGCATGATCTTACTGTACATTTTGAATGAGCCCACAAGGTGGATTATTTTCTGGGGAGTCCCAGGAAAGGCACATCAGCCTACATGTTATCCAAGGAGTGAGTGCCTGGGAATCTGTTTCCTGTTTTTTTCCTTTGGGTGTGACTGCTTGACATACAGTGGCAGTCGTAGGCATCATCCAGTGAGGCCAAAATGAGGTGAATTTCTTCACTTGCACCCAAACTCTGCCTCAGTATGATGGGAACTGGACTTGGGCTTCTTTTTAGCTCAGAAACCTTGGGCCCATTGAGTTTAATACAAACAAATCCATTATACTTGCCCCATGGGAGAAGATTGGAAGCAAAGGTTACTGTTACTGTTGACTAGAGAGATGGTAGCTTTCAGTTCTGTGGTGGGAAATCAAACAAATGACTCTTGCTGTGGTCAATGAATTCCAGACAATCACGTCTTGGGACATTGCTATTGTTTTATATTCTGTGCTGTCTTGCTCGTCGCTGCCCACTTTCTCGCTGCAGTTAAGGCTCTTGCAGTCTGGGTGCAGGGATGTCAGTCAGTAGCGATGTGTTTCCAACTCTCTGTGTAGCACCTGATGAAGCACATTAACCTGCTGCCTCTGGATTCCCATGGGGTAGACTTCTCCCGAGTGCGAATGCTGAATCTCAATAACTGGTCCAAGTACTACCGCCAGACGCTGCTGTTCAGCGCTCTTCAGGATCCCCAGATTAACTCTGTCTTCAACAAACACTGCTTCAATTATGTGGGACAGGTGAGTTCACAGACGAGCTGAAAGCCTTCTTGTAAATACTGGCGTAAGGGAGGGGGAGGGGAACAGAAAACCCAACACATGGAGAAATTCCATAACTCAGTTGCAGAAAGATTGTGTGTGTGCCAGTCATTTCCATTACCCAGGTGTTTCAGTCTGAATCTCCATGACACTGCATGGCAATTTCTAATGCTGTGCCAAAGTCATGAAGGACTGCTCTTCTTGCAGCGATACTTACTTGATCCTTTTCTTTTATGGGTAGCTGTTTCATGTCAGAAATCAGATTTTGTTTTTTCTTAATTTTACACACACAAGTGACCTTGTTTATGTATTTTGTTGTTAAATGGAGGGTTCGCCTGCTCCTTTTTTTTTTTTTTTTTTCCTTTTTTCTCCTGCTGTATAAGAAGCACAAACTGTTACTACTTTGACGGAAACAGGAAAAGTAAAAACCTTAGTGGTCCATCTCAAATATATGGAAGTCAGGTCATAAGCAGTGGTCATGTATATTTAACTGATCTGGTACGTATACATAGATGAATGTAGTTTTGTATTAGAGCTTTCTTAAAAACAGCCTTGTGCGCTGCTGGCAAATGAGAGTTACAAGCAGAAAGCTGGCTGGAGTGTGGCTGCCTATGAATGCTGCTTCCCTAAACGTCCTACTTTCTTCCTGCAGGTGGCCATCCGCAATGTACCGCTCAGTGGCTCCATTAGCCATGTTGTGGTCCAGCTTCCTCATGTTTTTCGGAGGCTAGAAGCTGAAAATGTAACTTCTGTAATAGATACCAGGTACTCTGTGTTCCAGACTATTTTGCTATGCCCGAATGACTGCGATTGTGGATTTAGTTGAGCGTACTGTTTGCAGAGCACAATGTGACTTTACCACAGAAGTACGCCTTCATTAGTCTTCAGATGCAGGCTGGGCTCTGCACAGGTGGAGGGGAATAGTGAACTTCTTGCCAAAGGCACTGAAGAATAAAGTCTGGGAAAGGAATACCAGTTTCTACCATAGCTGTGTAGTACTGATAAAGCCTTTGCCTTTTATCTTCTACACATGTAGAAATCCTACGAAGTTAGAGAAGGAAAAATGTAGTTGAAATCTTCTGTAGTCTGTTGTCTGATGACACTCCTGTGTGAGGTCATATCAGTATTGGAAAGCTAAATGTTAACTCTGGTTAAAACCTATTTGTTCTCTTAACTGAGGTTTCAGTTTTTCATCAACAAAGTTTTGCCTGAGTACCGCGATGCCATCATGTCACACACGCTCATTTATGTTCCATCGTATTTTGACTACGTGCGTCTTCGAAATTACTTCAAGAAAGAGGAGCTGAATTTTACTCACATTTGTGAATACACAAAAAAGGCTGGTGTCTGCAGAGCAAGACGGTTCTTTCTCAAGGGAGAGAAACAGTTTTTATTGTTCACGGAGCGCTTCCACTTTTACAAAAGGTGAATTGTGGGCTGAGTTTTCCTTTGAGTTGCATGTGTGCTGTTTTGGAAGTAGAGTCTGACCTTAATCATAGGTGGGCTATACTGCTTTTTTAATCTGTGGGATCTCTGAGGACTTCTTTGACTGAAGTAAGAGCTTTTCAGTTGACTTAAAAATTTCTGCATGTTGTCAGCAGTCCCTTGCAGAGACTCTAATACTTTGGTATGCACAGGGCTTTATTCAGGAAGGTAAGCACTGCCAAGCTCCACTGATGTCAGGACAGGATGATACAGCCTGCAAAATGGGATTCATTATGCCTTTTCTTTGTGGTCATTTGTGCCACAATAATTACGTAAAATTCTGCAAAAGAGTACATAATTGGTTCCATAATGCAATACAGCAAGCTGAGGCCACCTGGAAAATCTGCTACGTCCTGACTGGAGCTGTTTAGGAGTTCCTAATGGAACAGTTTTTTT
>VYZV01019671.1:25002-47834 GCA_013401275.1 Pandion haliaetus
CCCCCCCCTTAAATTCCCCATCTGTGTTCAGCCTTCAGTCTATGACACAGGGTTGGTAGAGTTGAGCTACAACTAACATGCAATGAATTTAATGGAAATTGGAAGAACTGAGATAGGATTGGTGTTTTAACATGCACATTTTGTAAAAAATTTGCAAAAAAGTTACTTTTTTGGTTTGTTTGTTTTTTTTTTTCCCCTGCTACAGGTATAGGATAAAAGGCATTAGGAACCTCATTTTCTATGAGTTACCAACCTACTCCCACTTCTACAGTGAGATTTGTAATATGATGAAGGCCACAGACAATGGAGGGGATGCTACTTGGACCTGTACTGTGCTCTACTCCAAGTATGATGCTCAGAAATTGGCTGCAGTGGTTGGCATAGATCGCACAGCTCAAATGATAGAGTCCAAGAAAAATGTGCACCTCTTTGTTACAGGAGAAAATGAATAAGTGATATTGCAGACTAGACGATTGGATGGACCTGGATTTTACACCTAATGCACTTTCTGATGTTGCTTTTTAAGAAAAATTAAACTTTTTACTCCCTTTTACTAAATATTCTGTTGAAATTGTTCATATACTATTTTCTATTTCAGTACTCTGTCCAACAAGAAACGAAAGATGTCATTCAAGAAAGCAGGGGTTGGGGGTTTTTTCTGCGTAGAAACAAAATCAAGCTGGAACTATTAGTCTTGTATATTGAAAAACTCACTGCTCAGTCAAGATCGATGCTGTGATAAATAACTTTTGATTGGATTGCTTCACTTCATTTTCGGGTGTAGCAAACTCATCTTCTTGTATCAAAGGCAACATTTTCCTTTAATCTAGGGGAAAAAGTGTGCCCAAGTGTTAATGCAGTCACTATTCTGTAAGCCTTTGTAAGGGAGGTGCAGGCAAAGGCTCTTCAACACAAGCGTATTGTTGAATGAGACTTGAACTTGCTTCAGCTGGACAGTTGTGAGAATTGGAATCCGTGAACGTGCTGGGTTTGCATTTTTTTCCTGAGTGACCTGAATATCTCTGCCTCCTATTTACAGCAGCCCCTCTGGCCGGTCACTATTACCGGGGTAATTTTTTCCAAAGGAAAACAGTTGACCTAGCCCCACGATCACCAGCGCAGCGCTGTGGAGTACAGAGCCATGCGGTGCAGTTGCAAATACCCGTGGTCTCGTATCTCGCACCGTGGGTTGGGTTGGGTTGGGTTGGTTGGTTAGTTCTTTCCTCTTAATGGACAGCATGGAGGCATCATGGTGCTGCCTCTTCTTTCTTTTCTTCTCCTTCCAGGAAGCTAAGCCTAATTTAAAAGGAGCTAGAAGCAGAGAGAATAGTTTTTGTTGCTAGGACTGCAGGAAGACTGTTCTGTGGAGGGGCAGGTGAGCCGTGCGTGAGCCCAAATGCAGGAGGGAAACATCCATCGTGTGATACGCATTGAGGGAGTTCTTGTCTGGAAGGCTTAAGTAGATATACCAAAGTGAAATAAACTCCTCGAGTAAATGAGGCACATGATTTTAGCCAATTTTTTGTCCTGTTCTTGATTCCTGTATTTCTCAGAGGCTGTGAGCTCGGGTAGTAATTGAAGTCCTGAAATCGTTTAGTAGACATGCAAATCCATGCGGTTTCTTGCTTTGCATTTTAAGTAGTGATTTATGTTAGTTTTATGTACCTCTGCCGTAGCACACAAGAATTAAGAGCCAGCCACAGCAAAGTTACTGTGAACGCCTGTCTGCTGAACAGCAGAGACAGCAGTAGTGGCAAACAAGGATTTTTCTTGTATGGCCTAGGCTCAATGTGGGAGAATTGTGGCTGGGCATATGAAAACAAGCACACAAAATAGGATTAAGGAATTTTCTTTCTATGCCGGATGTGCTTAGCAGAGATGAATAGCTGACCTCTGAGGAAGCTGAAGTGGGATAGCTACTGCGGGAGGTAACGTGATGCAGTGCAGCTACTGCGGGAGGTAACGTGATGCAGTGCAGCTACTGCTCAAAGAAGCGGCAAGAGTTTTGTGCCAGAGCCTTAACTATGCAAGGGTTTTTCTGCCCCCACTGAAGTTAATAGCAAAGTGCCTTGCTGGGAGTGGGGCCAAACTGTCGTCCAAGGCCCTCAAAATTTTTCTGTCGGCTACCTGGGTTTTTTCCCAAGACAAGCATACTTTGAAATTTGAAATGTACATGCCAGTGTTACATTTTTAATGTTGATTACTAATTTACTCGCTGATTTCCAAAGTAGTGTGTAAATGCTTCTTCACTGCCTTCAGCTAGTGCTCTGAGATGCAGGCACAAAGCTGATGTGTGATTGCCCTTAGAGAGCTCATGCGTGAGATTTTTCCACCCTGGCAAAATCTTACTTGCTCTAGTAGGGAGCCTCATAAGCCAACGCTAGAAATCCTGCCTAGGAGGTCACGCTAGTGGACCGCACAGGTTTGATGATACGGGGAGCCTGTCTCTGTACTGGTGTGAAGGAGTTTCTGTGCCCAGGTTCTTCCTCCTACCCCTGTGCTGTGACGTTCCCATGCCTCGGGTGTTGGCCGACTTGATAGCGGAATTGCGGGGAGCTGGGGAGAGGATTTGGTCTTGTTTAAAACTTCTCCTTTGCCCCCTTTTTATCTTGTTATAAACAATTCCCTGGTGCACTTCACGGCAGGGCTCTGCAAAGTGGTTTGTCCAAGAGCGGCTCCAAAGGCAGTGAGTTACCGGGAGTTGGTGAGTGCCAAGGTCAGAGTTTGGCCCATCCTGGATGTGCGTTCACGGGTAGCAATGCTTCGCTTGCTGGGGTGACTGCTGGCTCCAAACCAGTTACTTAAGAGCCCGTCTTATAATGCTTTTTCCTGACAATAATGCGGCTTTTAGAGAGGTGGCTGAACCTAATCCATTCTTGTGGACACTTAGGCAATTTTAGAAAGGGAGTACGTACATCTGGGGTTTGTGTCTTTTTTTTAATTGTTTAACACTTGGAAAAAGATCAAATTCTGACAAACGGAATAAGAAAATATGTTGGCAAATACAGTATTTTACCTGTTTTACTTGGCAGCATGCAATCTTGGCATGGTAAGGTTTTTTGCAACTTTTCCACAAGAAGGCACCAATTGTGATTAACTCCTCATCTTGAGGAAACAAATTTGAAATAAAACCCTGTTCATTTTGGCGTCAGTACTATACCTGTAAAAGGGTGATGATGTTTCTTAAGAATCCTTTTTTGTCGCTGTTTCAAGAGAATCTCGGAGTACTGAAAACTAATCCTGTGTTCTTATTATTTTTGAAAGACGTTGTAACGTAGTGTGAGAGATGACTGACCAGCATTGGGCAGGCAGCGGCTGCTAATGTGCAGTAGTGCTGAAGCATTAGCATCTAGCTTTTAGGAATTCAGACTCAAGGGTAAAAATAAACCGGGATTAAGATGTTAAAAAAGAATTTCTTTTCAGCACCTCCTGTCTCTCAGGAAATCCTAGGAACTGATGACCAAGAGAAAGACGTACCTGTTTATAGGAAGATTGTTCTTCCAGCTAATGAGCTCATGTTGTAACAGCTCCTTTTTTCACTAGTAAGACCTAATCAGGATAATAGGTTTGTTAAATTTTGTTGCTCCTTTCAAAGATGACAAAAAGGCAATAGTTTTTTGTTTGTTAGTTTGTTTTCCTGAAAATGTGTTTGTAGGATAGGAGCCAGCCTTCTGCTGCTGACTGTATTAATGTGGAGGAGGGAGGGAAAGGTGACTTAGGGACAGTCTGTCTCCGGGGCTGGGGAGCTGCCTCCTGTAAGGAGGGAGGTTAGTTTTGCAGCAGTCAGTGGGAGACAGGGGATGGATCACGTGAGAGAGAAACTGGAGCATTCTTGTTAACAACAGCAGAATTAACAATTACTTTACAGCTGTGCTGTCACAGGCTGCCAGGATTTCTCAGCTCCTTGTCAGTCATGTTCCCATGGCCCCAGCCCTAGGAGTTACTCTCCAGGGTTGGGGGCTTTTTTGGACTTGGTAGCCAAGCGTCTCTGATGAAAGAGTTTGCTTTGAGGGGATGGTTTCAGAAAGCCCATCCACGAAAGCCTACGTGGTGGATGTACGAGGGGTCTGTGCAAAGAGAGGGGCGAGAGCAAGTGGACGATGGCAGTCCCTCCCGTCGCAGAGCCTGCCGGTCTGCCCCGCTGCTGTCCTGCCCGGGGACCGACCTGCATGGCGGAGGACTCCTCTCTCCACCGGATCGGTCTGTTCGGAGAGCTCCCACGGGTTCTGCACTGGGAAGGAAGCAGGTGCCCCGGGGAAGGTCACTGGGGTGAGGCTTCATCTTTTCCCCTCCCCGGAGGTGCCAGGCAACTGTTAATCCCATAGGGAAGGTGGAGGTGCTGCCGGTACGTAGGCAGGCACCGACGCTAGTGGAGTTGTGCTGTGCAACAGCTCAGGACTAGGAGGGCACGAAGACAGAAGAAGCCTGACTGCAAAACACTGCACAGGGTTTATGATATTTGTGTATTACTGTAGCCAGCAGTCATTCTGGTCAACAGGATGCTTTCAACCACACTAGGTCCAAGACATAGTTCAGTCCCTGTGGCTTTAAATCTCATCCTCTGTGCTGAGCTTGACAATAAATGGTAATAAATTAGCAAAGGGCTGGTTACATTTGAATTAACCATTAGCTTCAGCTGTGCTTGGGGGTTGCTTCTTTTACCAGGTGGACTGTGAGTTGGGCTGAGACAGCCAACTCTTGGATGGATAAACAGCTAAAAGGTATGAGCTGGTCCTGTGAATAAATAAATATTTGATTATGTAAGCAAGATGCAGGAATCTTCGGTAAAGGACATGAGAGAAATCAAGGTAAGGTACAGAGAAACAACAGGACACGGGACAAAAATAGGATGGCAGCCTGGGAGCAGTTGACAACATAATTATGTCGCTGCAACTGAAAGCAGAAATTTGGCCTTAGTCTTTCAGACAAAACAGCAAAATCACACTAAAGTCTTACATGCTGCACGTGACGTTACATTTCCTGGGTCAAACTCTTACCACTGATACTGGCATGAATCTAAAGAGATGTTGCCAGAATTGCTAAAACAGAGGTTTATCAGGATGCTGTAAGGTCTATTATTAGCCCCTCCTTTACATTCTTACAAAAAGGAAACTTGGTAGCAGGGGCTGTAACTGAGAAACTGTTGCTAGTATCTTGTTATTACTGGGTAAGAAGGAGCAAGCTCCATGTTACTTGCCCTGAGCGTCAGGTTTCGAAAGCCCTTATTGCCATTTAATTAATAGGTTAGTAAGGAATGAATATTTAGCTTTAATAATGCAATTTTTTTTTGTTAATCAAAGCAGGAAAAGCTGGATCAGTTTTGTAGCAAGTCATGAGCACAGACACAAAATAGATAAATGGGAACCAGTTAATACAATCTATTTGGACTTTTACAAGGTCTTTGAGAAGTTCCTTCATGGGGGACTTCTAAACAAAGTGTTTGGTGAGGCTGGAAGGATCACAGCAGCTCATCACAGCAGAAGGCTCTAAGTTACTTCAGTCCCATCTCCTCTACTGACCCTCTATAGCATGAATGATTAAATTTCCCTCTCCAATATTCTGTGTGTTGGTCTGGGCACTTCCCCCTACTCATTAGCTTAATCACATCATTAACACTCCTTTAGCGTGGGAAGGAATTTGCAGGGAGGGGGCCGTACCTGGCCTTGCAGCTGTTTGGGCCTGGGGTCAGCATGGTAGACCTGGCTAGAAAAGACCATTGGAGCATCAAGCAATGGATGATCAGTTGGGGGGTTGCCTTCTTTAAAAGAGACCTTGTGGGTTCCTCTGGCACAGCCAGTGCTGACAGAAAACTTGAGTAGCTGGAGAATAAGCCAGATTTTCTGACAATTCATGTTTCTCGCATCACTGAACACAGCACTATGACTTAAAATTGCCTGCTCCAAGCATGGTCTCCCTCTTTCCCTGTTACATGAAAGGACATGATTAAATTAACTGAAAAAACAATGGTTGAGGTTGCAGGGCTGTAGCTTGACTTACTGCTGCTCTGCTGCCTGTTATCCTCTCCCAGAGCAGGGGGAGAGCTGGTGCTAGTGAACACAGTCTCCTTCTGCCATTCCAGATCTTTCAGGCTCCTTTGTACTTCAATTCTTACTCCCTTTCTCCCGCATTGGTATTGTGAGCAGAGTTGGGTGGAATGCAGTTAAATGCTGGTATAAATGCAGCTAAACTAGGAAGAAGCCCCTAAGGAATAAATTAGTGTCTGAATTAATTCCTGCTACAAGCTGGAAGCTTTCCAGTAACTTCAGAGGCTGCTTGCTTGAGTACAAAGAAGGAGAGATCGTTCAGAGATTTCGTTGCAGTGCAGAAGATCTCTGAGCATTTACAAGCTTTGTGAGACAGCTCACCTTAAATGCAGGCACGGGTATGTTTGGTGGAAGTAGTCCAGGGGAGATGGGGAGCCCATAGGCACGAAAGAGGCCACCTTGTCCTCGTCGACGAGGAGAACTAAGGCAGGTGTCGGCAGCACAGTAAGGTCCTGTTTCCAAAGGAGTCTGAATGGTAGTGCTCAAAATTTGAGCACCTAAATGCTCCACACAGACTACTTTTGAGGGGGAAAATACACCAGGGAAAGCCTCTGTTAGTTACTGGAAGAGGTCCCGCAGTGTGGGGAGGCCCCACACCAGAAGAGGTCCCACAGTAGCCCCGCGAGCTCCAGGGGACAGGGTGTTTCTGGCAGTGCAGAAGCAGCCATCAGTGTAAGCAAAGAGGGAGCAAACTGGCACGACCGAAGCAGCAAGGCACAGAGCACCAAGAGCAAAGCTTCCCAGTGCGAGAAGACTCGGCTCTAGGAATTTTGCTGCACCTCTTTTAGAGGTACAGAATAGAGAGAGTGGAACAAACCTAGATCCAGGGTTTTTTCCCCAACCTTTGTGAGATGCAAAGCGATTAATGGTATAAAGTAATTTTTGTATGAGCAGAGCCCTGAAATACTTCTGTTTTTTCCTGTCGGATACAACGAGGTATCCTTTCCCTTCTGTTGACTCACGCTTAAGAGAGGAAAATGGTGAAGGTCCTCTCTCCTCTAGGAACGTGTGGGATCTGAGGTTAACACAGAGGGAGCTGTGAAGGAGGGTGCAGGCAGAACCTCTGCCAAACAGGGGTGGAGCAAACAAACCATCCGTCAGCTGTCACCTGTTTACAATAATCAGATCTAAGGCCACTTTGTGAGTTAGGGGGGGCTACAGCATGGGGGGTGTGTGTGTGTGTCTGTGGGGTTTCTGTATGTGTTGTTTTTTCTTTTCATTTCCTGCAGGAGGGACTTGGGCAGAATTGGCAGTGCACATAGGTGTGGTACAAAAATTTTGCCCTTGGTGGTAAAACCACAATGATTCTGCTCCCTCTAAAGCAGAGGGGAGGAAAGAACAGCAGGACTTGCTGGTAAGTTTTGCAGCAGGAATCTCAATAGTCTGTGGGAGACGAAGGTTCGTCTTTTCCCGGTACTGTATTTTACTAATGTTGTTGAAATAAAGAAAATATATTCAGTAGGTAACAGAGAAGCTGTATCCTTCTGGTCTTATGTGGTAACTTACCAAATGTTTTTCCTTGGTCAAAAGAAATATAATGTCTTCAGTGGGAAAAACACTAACACCTTCCATTTGCAAGTGATGAGCAAGGTGTCAGGACTTTTCAACAGGTTAAGGAGTATCTAATAAATCACTTTATTAGGCAAGGTTTAGAGCAGTCAAACCTAAATGAGAGATCTTTGCCTGGACTCACCTTCCGCATGAACTTTTCAGATGCTCATGCACATGTGTACTAGTAAATTAAACATATACAAGGCTCCCAGCTTATAGAAACAAACAAACAAAAAAGAGATATTTGGGGTAACTTGTTTCAAACTCTTCGGCTCCATTAGTTTTTTCAGTTCTTGGATACAGAGGCTCGCTGAAGGCGGTCATGGAGAGTCTCTTCTCATGTTTTCCCTCCCCAGGTGCTCTGGCTGGGAGGTTCTGGGACACCCGCTTTCTCTTAGGTGGCCTACTAAGACCTCCAACAGTGTGTAAGCTACCCTTGCCACAGGAAGGGGTAAAGCAAGGGGTAGACTATAGATACGCCTTCAGTGCATTTAGGGTGTTCCTGGTCTTGGTGTGGACACAGAGAAGAAGGTCAGTAATCAAATCTTGTGCCTCCTGCTCCCTGGAGTGGGTCAGTAGGTGTGTAATTACGTACGTTCCCATGTTAAGAAATTATGCTTCAGAAAGTGGCGCTGTGTTGAGGAGACCGTTTTAATGCCAAGGCAAAAGTCAAAGGCCAAATCAGCTCTTGGGGATCTTCTGTTACCTGCAGAGTGCTCATCTCAGGCATTTTCTTGTGCTGTGCTCCCCCTACCCCCACCCCTCCCAGCATGCGGATAAGTTCCCAACTGACCTGTCAAATGCAAATAATGATGAGAAGTCTCAGTGATTCACGGCTAGGACACGCGAAGTGCTCCGTTCTCTGCTCGTACTGTGAGGCAATTAATGCAATTTGTGCTGTTTGGCTGAGCGAACAGTTTGAAATGAACCATTGAGCCATCTGTTCCTCCAGCTGACACCACGCGTGTCAAGAGTAGCAGTTAGCTTTTGCTGGGAAAGAAACATCTCACTGTCATTAAGGAAGTTCAAGAAAGGGGGAGTGGGGAGGTTTTTTTCTTCCCCTTCTACTATCTTTAAAACAACCTCTTTCTTTCATATTTTCTTGTGGTTCAGGCTCTGTGCCCTGAAGACTTTTCTGGCCTCTAGTCAGGGTCTTGGCGGCAAGGAAATGGCTACACTGAGCATCTTCTTCTCTCACCTCTTGTATGCTTTTGGTGAGAGAGGGACGTGCTCAACAGGGTCTGAGTTTTACGCAATTGTTTTGCTCCTCCCTTACTCTGTTTATCTCTGTAGGCTGCTTCCTTGAACTGAGGGCTTCAAGAAATAGTCTCCCTTGAAAGCAGCTTTCAGGAGGGTTTTCAAAAGGTCTCTTGTAGGTCATATTTCATCCTCCGCAATTATTGAAAGATACCTTCTACAAGAAAAAGTCATTATCTCCTTGGTAGTAGGAAGACCAGGGAAAGGTTTGGCCTGTCTCTCAATGGAGAAGCAGCACTATCTACAGATGATGCAGAGTAATTGGGTGTTTGATGCCTATTCGGCATTTGTGCTCACTGAAAGAGAGTTATAAGGAACACGTGGCTAGTGCGGCTAATGCTACAGGCAAAGGGATAAGGTGAGCCTGAGGCAGGGAAGACTTAAGAGAAGACTTAAGAAGGTTTTAAGATTGACCAGGCCTGGTGGACTGTGTCCCTTAATACACAGAGATGTGATGCAGGATTTCTGAAAACTTGTTGTGGACGGGCAAGATACCAGCAGATTGGGAAAAGCTAAGATGATGCCTGTCTTTAAGAGGTATATCTGGGGGCACGCTGAGCAAAGTTAGGGAATGATAAAGCAGCATGCATCAGCTCAAAACTTTTAGGACAAATTCCCCAAACAGTTTAAAAGCACTACATGAGAAGAGACTGATTATTAAAAAAAAAACCCAAAAACTACATCACACCAAGCTTATTTCCTTCTAGAAAAGAGTGGCCAGAGAAGGAGCCATAGATGATCTCTATCTTGGTTTGCAAGCCTATGGCACTGTGGCACAACATTCCCATTAGAAAAGCCAGGAAAACACTGAAAGGCCTGAGGGAAGGGTTTGATTCCAAGCTGGATGGGTAGCATCCCTGGAGGGCAGAGGTGGCAACGTATATTACACTGCAAGCTTTCTATTATAGTCTGTTCTGGAGCACGTCTGTTAATGGGTTTGTTAATAGCCACTGCTGGACAAAGGCCTATGCTTATTACATTTGCAAAGGATAAGAAGCTTCAAGGTCTTTAAAGAGCAGGATTTGAGTTCAAGATGTTATCAACAAATAGGAAAAATGGCCTGGGAAAGAAAAAAAAAATTCAACTAGGACAAGATCATGGTCTTAGGCTGGAATAATCAAATGCCCAATACAAGGTACCAAATATGCTGCTTAACAAAAAGATCTGCAAAAACACAAGAAGGTGGTATTGTGGACCACAGATTAAACAGGAGTCCACAGTATGATAATACTGATTTAAAAAAATAAATATCAGAATTGTTTACCTTTATAGCAGTATAACTTTTAGCACTTTTGAAGTAATCCATCCCTTCTACTCAAAAACATCAGACCTTGTCTGGCCTGGAGTGTCCATATAATCTCGGACGCTGCATTCAGAGCAGGGGTGGGCCAATTAGTCTGGGGAAGACTGGAAAACAAAAGAGGCAACTGAAAGGTGAAATGCTTAGGTCCTCAAATGCATAAACTCCTATTGCAGAGACCAGGAACATCTGCTCTTTATGGTGGACAGGGTAAACAAGGAAAATTAAGGTTCAAAATTAGGAGAAACATTTTAATGGAGGTGGTAGGAAGGAACGAGAACCGATTGCTCAGGGAGGTGGCCTTTGTGTGAGCTTTGCTGCCTTCTTGGCATAACTGGAAGCAAAACCGCTGCTGCGCACATTGCCACAGACAGAAAAAATGCACATCTGTGCCACGGGGTGGGAGAAATGGGAGGGGGGGTGTGTTTGTGTTTTGAAATGGGAGAGTGGTCCGGGCCCTGAGGGCACCAGCAGGCTCTACCATCTCTGCCCCATCCTGCTGCTCGCCCTGCTCCATGGGTGCCCCAGGGGTGGGATGGACAGACCCTGGTGCCCGAGGTTCCGGGGTGCCCTGGCGTGGTGCAGCCTGGCCGAGCTGGGCTTGCTCTGTGGTTTGTCAAGAGGCACCTGAAGAACTTGGGTTTGGGCTTTGAATTGAGTCGGGTGGGTGAAGTCCCAGGGAAGGCCGCTCTTCAAAGTGCTCACCTACCCACCGTCCTGCTGCGATTGTCTCAGCAACATTTCCCAAATGAACACCACCTGACATTGCTGGAGTTCTCTGTTTCTAGGAAAGAACAGACATTTTTAGCACAACAGCTTTTTGTTGACCAAATGAATCGGGGTTCTTCCTTTACTGTGCTAAATGGACAATAATTTAACCAATTTTACGGTCCATTATCCCACACAGTAGAAGAAAACAAAGTACTATCTTAAGCAAATAGATACTAGATAAATTCTGCATTAAAAATAAACTATTTTGTTATGTTCATCCAGCCCTGTGCTGTCATTTTTCTCATATACCAAGAATTGCAGCCAAACCGAGTTACATGGCTTATCTCTGGTGAGTGTTTCATTTGTTCATAATTAATATGTCCTACATCCTGCAAACCCAAGCAATAGCATCTGAGAGCTTTTTTTTTCCTCTCTCAGTAGTCAGTAAACAGGCATCTGGCTGAGACATGCTTGGCATTGTTTAACCAATAGACAGTTGTGTTTTATGGGATTGTGGGACACTGAGCCAAATTCCAGTCCCACTGGAAATCCCTGGTCCTGCTCCAAGGAATCCAGGATAAGGACAACACAGATGTCGGGGCCCAGTGTTTTTATTCTGGTAGGTGGATCCCTCCATGCCTTACCGGCAGCTCTTCACCAGTGTATGGGGTGTTGCTCTAAAGCCGTTGGCCGTTGTTCTGGCAGGTCAGGTGTGGACTTACATGCTCCATGCCAGGTTTCAAGACAAAAGGGGATGAGGGAGTTACTCAACATCTAGTAACTAGCCGACTAACTGATCTAGTAACTAAAAATGGTGGCTTTTTTCAAAAAAACTCTTTCTAAATATCACCCAAAGACATTTTGGCTGCCTCTGCACTTGGTATTTCTTAGGGCACATGCAATCCTTGTACCTGTTTATTTGGAGAGCTCGTTGGGATTCCTTAACAGGAGGCACTTGATTGGAAAAAAAAGGAAGAGGCCAACTGTGCTGCACTTCCAACTTAAGGAATTTAGGATGAAGTTTCACAATTACCTGTCTATTTTAGTAGTTTAAAATAAAAAGTAACTAATTAAGTAATATTATCCTCCTTTGGCACAGGTTTTATGTTATTCATTGCACTTAGCAAGGTTTTATACTTCATTTTATCTATTTGAGGTAAATGTCCATTTATAATCTACACTTACTAAACAACCTTTCCAAAATCCTTTCCCTCGAGTATTTTACCAGGATCTCATTGACAAAGCCAGTTCCTCTCCTGTCTGAGACTTGGAATTATCTCTTTACCTTATAAAATTCACACCCTGCCAGGACTTGCTGTCCAGGTAAGACATGAGCATTAATAGAGCCAGAGGCTCCTTCTCCCAGGGTATATGAGGCAGGTCCCCGAAGGGTCCCTGCCTGGGGCCGCGGAGGAGAGCAGTGGGTGCCAGCCTGAGCCCAGCCCGGGGGGTGGCCGGGAGCCCCCCCCGGGGGGAAGCAGTGCTTGAGTGGAGCCGGCGAGAGGAGCTGGAGCCGCCTCCTCTCCTCTTCTCTCCCTCTCCTCGCTGCTGCTGCTTCCCACGCTTCTCCAAGTGACAGAAATTTTTCATTAAAAGGAACACTGGATTCCAAAGCTCAGCTTCCTATTTGCATTCAAAGTCATTAATGAAACTATTTCATTATTTGAAATTAAAATGGAAATGATAAATTTCTCCAGAGGAAGGCCAAGAGAGAGCCAGAGATGTTTTGAATGCCCCAAGGCTCCTCAAGTTTTTTCGGGTTCATGACTTTCTAGTGCAAACATGGTGATAGTTGCTTGCCAAGTAAATATTCTGTAAGTTGCAGGAACATTTGTCTGTGAGGGCAGATGGTGTTCGATTGATAGTCAGAATAATACATGAACAGCAGAGAAGATGTGGGTTGATTAAATAATTAGCATACTGTGACATTCTATTGCTTCGCTGTAACTTAAAGCTAGGTCAAAACGTTGGTCTAGATTGCACCTCCCTCCCTCCTTCCTTTCTTCTGGTTGCTTTTGTGTTCACTCCAAAGGAAAGTTTTAACAGAAATTAAATCCTTTCTTGGTAGCAAAATGTGAGAATTTGTTACTCTGCCCTGCATGTTACAGAATAAAGGTAATAATATAAAGGAAATTAAATTTTGCTAAATGAATTTAAGTTGCCAGGCAACCTGTCATACCCAGTGTGGGATCTAGTCAAGCATTGTTGTGAACAAATGGCTTAATATGTGCCACAGATCAGTGTTTAGACCAAAACGGATGACCTCAGGAAGCCAGGGCAATGAGGACTAGCGGGAGGACTGAAGGCTGCTTTTCAGTCACTGTGTCCATCTGAATAGCTCTTTGCCTTTACAGTTTGTTTACATGTCCACCAGAAGTCTAATTAGTTAATCTTATCAACTCTACCCCTGCCTGTCCCCCTGCTCTGTACTTGTACAATAACAATAATTACAGGCAGTTTGCTGTCAACTGAGGAATAAACATAGAAAACATGCTTCTCTTAGCAAGGATATCATTTTTCACTAACTAAATACAACCCACTGAATTACTCATCCTCCTCTTTAAGTCCTGTTATCTATTCTGGGTTTTTTGAGACCTTCTGTGAATAAAAACAAGATAAGTTGTCCCACTAAGAAATCACTATCCTGTAAAAGGTTAGTGCTGACTAAAATGAGAGCAGGATCTTTGGCTGCCACATAATCACCGGCCAGGGTGTAGGGGAGAAGTTGCCATAGTACCTCGCAGGTTCGGGGGTCTGAGACTTTGGATGGTCGTGTACCTCTGCTAGGAATAAAAATGAAAGAAATGAAAGAAGTTATCTGCTACCCTGTAAGTGTTAGTGCTGTCTCCAGAGTAGTCTTCGGGACCTCCCCAGTGCTGCAGCTCTAGTGTCTTACAATGTCCAGGAAAAGTCCCACAAAGCTGGTTAATCTCATTTTCTTGTTTTGCTATGAAATCAATGTTTTCCTTGCTGCTGGCAGTCCTGAAGGTGAGGATTAAAATTTCATGTTTGAGAACAGTCATGGTAAAATTGGCTGGGGGAGGCAGTTCATGACCTCTGCCACGGTGGGCTCACACTGAAGGAAGAGTGACAGTGCTCCTGGAGCATCTTGAGAGGATGCACGTTCTCATTCCAGCATTTATCTGAAGTAAAAGGTTTAATATTTTTGTGTCAAAGTGCTGCAAAACCAAACTATACAAGAAATGCTTATGTCAATGGGTCCCCTCAGAGATTACACTTAGAAATCAAATGGGAAGGAGGAAAACACTGCTTTTAGTGCAAGAGGATTGATGGAGCCTTCCACTGTGCAACTCACAGCTCAGCTCAAGACTGATTTGCCTCCTCCTAAAGTCCGCAGAACCTTTTGCTGTTCAGGTGTCTGGTGTAAAGATCAGGCGCTACTCCTGAAGACACCTTCTGCCTCCCAGATTTCTGGGTGAGCCTTTATTTGGAAATGAAGTTCTTTGATTCCTGTCCTAAACTGTTAGTATAATACTTGCCTCTTGTTCTAAGCAGTTGCTTTGTTCTTCTAAGTGATTAAATTCCACTGCTGGGAGAAATTATTCCAATATACTCCTGTTTATCTTACAAAATATTACATAGCTTAATAAATGCATAATTTTAGGGTCTTTGGGTAATTACTGCTATTATTATTTTTTTAAGTATCTTGTTACTACAGCCAGGCCAGGAGGTTAGAATCATTGCCAATTTATGCCCTCCCCGCTCTGGGACTGAAGGAATGACATGACAAAGAAACTTACTTAAGTACTGAGACCCACAGCTGCATTTCAAAACCTAAGATATATTGACTTAGATCACATACCTCAGATTCATTTACTTGTTTTATTTATAAAATGCACCTTGAAAAACCTGTTTGTTTAATGTAAAAGCTCAAAGTCAAATAAGGAGGACTGGACTGGACTGGATAAGAACAAACATTTCAAAACTGGCATCCCTTTAGTTCAGTCACAACCTGCAAATTGACAGTGCTCCTAAAGCTCATATTCACCAGGTGAGTTATAGGATTAATTTTCTCCCTAACCTAATGGAAGGAAGAAATCCAATTACATTCAGAATCCTCAGCAAGAACAGGTATAACTTTTCATCTAGTTTTTAACATTTACAACTGTCATCAGAAGGATTGTTTGGAAATACAGCAAATCCCCCTTCCTTCTTGACGTCTGGAAGGCTTGAAAATGCCAAGTATAAAGCACTCGCTATCCAGAAAACATTAACAGAAATGGTCAGGTTTATACCAGGGTGCTTAGATGCAGATAGGGAAGAGGACAAGCTGTGAGTTCAAAGCAGATGATTTTTGAGTAAGAGTACAGTTGGAAATTATGTTTATGGCATTAAGTTGTGATTCTGAAGGTCTGGGAGGGCTGTGGATAGTCAAACTCAGTTGAAAGTCAGTGGGAGCGGTGGCATGATTAGCACACTCTAACTCAGCTGATGATGCTTATCTCAATTTTGTAACAAAACCCCAAACAAGCATACGGAATTACCTAGCAAACCATTCTTATCAAGCTCCGGATGTAAGTGACTCTGTGCTCTCACTCTCTTAATTTTACTTTATCAATTAACTATGTTCTTATAAGTGAGGGGTCATCATATTAGTGGGTTGTGAGGGTGGTTTAGGACTGAATGTCACCACTTGGTTGACGGACCCTGAGACATGCAATAATGCAGTTATTATAAATTATTAATATGTGTGGACCATAGTACACACAGGTAAAATGGCGGCAACAGGCCTAAAAGACATAAATGCTTGGTCTTTGAGTATTACAGAAGTAAAGGGGCTTGATCATGCACTGTATGATATTTAGTAAACTTTGTTATACTCCTTTAATCTGAAGAAAAGTTCCAAGGATAAGATCGATTAAAAAACTCACAAAGAAGATACCAGTTACCATTACCATGTACATCCATAATAATTCCTGGGCAGTCTCTGTTTTCTTCTAGCTACTGATCAAGTAAATCTGTTTTATTGGAAACCTGATCTTGAGATTATTTCTCAGTGGCAAAAATCCTGATCAAAAAAAAACCCATAAAAAAAAACCCCTAACCAACCCCACCCATTTTCCTTAAAACAAAAGCATCATTTTGAGGTTCTTGTGGGACTGGAACCCATATGATGCTTTTATGCTTCTCTCTCATACTTCATACAAATTATAGTGAAAAGGAGTTTATTCTTCTTTATTGTATATGCATATATTTTGTTTTTCAGCATTAGTTTAGAATATTCCTGGTTAGCTACTGCAGATGTTCCTTGCTCGATAACCTCTTTCTTATTTCCAATTAATTGTTTGTCTAAATTATAAAGGAGAGGTTGCCATCTCCCACTACAAAATATGCTTGACCAGTAGTATCAATAAAATCTGCTAACAAACCAAGGGAATTTTTAAGGTTGCATTCTGGATTTTAGCATCCTTCTTCTGATTTACTGAGAAGGTAAAAGATGTGTATGAAGCATATGGATGATGTACTGTTCTGAAAGATGCTGTGACTAGAAGTGCTGAAACACGAGATGCTGACTCAAAGGTGAATTTATATATACCGTTATATTTGTTTGGGTTTGTTCCAAATAATGGTGGAGTGAATTTAAAAAGCTGCTCTTTCTATCCGGATGAAAGAACAAAAACATTCAGAAACATCTTTAGCTTGTTGCCTTTCTTTGACATTGGCAAATACTCATTTTTTACAGTTAGAAAATATAAAACTCCCCAGTGCTTTAATTTGTGCAGTACAAAACTATTTTTGAAACTCTTGCTATGCAGGAAAGCATTCAACTTACTCTCTGAATTTGCCCATGGTCTTCCCGAGAAGAGGAGCAGCTTGATGGTCCTGGTGATCCAGTCCTGCTAGACACCTCACTGGAGAGCTATGGAAAGCCTCCAAAGGTAAACTTAATGCTTCCTAGTTGTTTGTCAGCTGCATGCAGGTCTAGTCTCCCTGAATAATTTAGAGATGTTTAAAGTTACTCTTGTTGCAAATGGCCTTGAAAAGGAAAACAAGTAGTTCATCTGGCGGGCCCCAAAAATATCCTAGCTGTGTCCCTGAACGTGTCTCCATTTCTTCCCTCTCTGCCAGCAGGATAACACAAGACTTTCCTTGCATGTTTCATGCTCAGTTTCGTGTTCAGTAGCAAGCAGAGATTTATTTTAGTATATCAGAGTAGGTAGATACACTGTTGTCCAGAGGAAGGATACACTCCTCTGAGGCTGTACTGTGTTTGTTGTATCAACCCTGTTTCCCTCTGGCAAATTTGCTTGAACAAAGATGGTAGGTCAGGTCCCGTATCATAGTTGTACTTTGTGTTTGCATTGCTCTATAATGCCTTTAGCCCTCCCATTTTCTGTTTGCGCATTTAATTATTCATGTGGAATTCATCCATTTTTGGACATATAAGTTGAATGAAAAATGTTAAAGCCTAGATATTACAGTTTTTGTGGTTGTGGAAAATGAAGTGAAAAGTGTTCCATAATGATAAAAAATACCAAAATTTATATACTATAGTTACTTTTCCAAGGTGTAATTATGAGATTATTACTAATATCTTCAATGCAGTCTTAATTGTGTAAGTTTAATGTCTGCAAACATGAAACCATTTTTTTACATCAGTTTTGAGGATTTTTTTTTTTTTAGACCTGTGCGTGTAAGCTTAATACAAATGCTGTGCTGGTGCCAAACCGATGTTTGAACTTGTAGAGTGTGATTGAAGGAGACAGACCAAGGTTTTAGGGATTGGCACTACCTAAAATGAAATTTTAATTCAGTCGTATATTGTACTTATAACATTTCACATCAGTAGCTTCAAAATTAAGTATATAGCACTAAAAGCTTCCCATTAAAAAATCTCCATCAATCAAAAAAGTTGGCTTTGCTTTATTTCTCATCATGATAATGAGTTTTAAAAATGATTAATGACCTAACCTGTTGATTTTCAAAAAGCCAGGATAGCAAACACATTTATTGCATGAATGAATTGCCTACACAATACCTGCACCTTTTTGTGTTCTGCATGTTTGAAAAAAACCCAACCCAGGCTTTCCATGTCAGGGTAAATTGATTTCCAAAGCATGGATTTCAACTGTTAGTACCTAAAGGTGACTGTAAAAACCTCCGTGTATGTAGAGATTAATGTGATACAAGTCTCTGGAAATAAGTATATTTTG
This sequence comes from Pandion haliaetus, assembly GCA_013401275.1. Classification (NCBI taxonomy): domain Eukaryota; kingdom Metazoa; phylum Chordata; class Aves; order Accipitriformes; family Pandionidae; genus Pandion; species Pandion haliaetus. The sequence continues at coordinate 43,041 of VYZV01019671.1, forward strand.
CAGGATACTTTGGGATATTGAAAACTGATAAAGATTTTTAAGACATCAGTCCCCCAAAATCAGTACTGGAGTATTATTTTAAGACTTGTTTATTTCTTGCTCTCCATAAAGCATTTACCACAGATCTTTTCAGTCTGGGACAGTTCTACCATTAATGTTACCATCAATGATATGCTGTCACAAGGTACTGAAGCTAGTAGGGCGAAAGACAAAGCAGTAAACAGCCCATGGCATATGCTGGAACGCAGCCATCCATTAATGCATCCACATATATAAACGCCCACAATAACACTGGGAGATGCAGGTGTGTTTACTACCCAGGAGAGGGGAGCTGAGGCACGAATGCATATGTAACACAACTAATGCAGGTGTTGAGAAATAGGGAGCTAAAAATCTTTCTTACAAACTCTTTCATAGGGTAAACCATCAGCTTACTGGAGCCAGCATCTCCTCAGGATCTTACTTCCACTAATTCTTTAATGGGTTAGTTGCCCCTATGTTTTTAATACATAACTTGGATTAGAAACTATAGGATAAGATAAAAGGGGGAAAAGTTGCAAGGGAAGAGAGGAATTAACTTCAGAGTGAAAATCTTTATCTTGTGCATGAGTGATATGATGCAGCTCTGGTGGAACACATTCTCTATTTTTCTGGTTTGTGGTTTAGACCTCATGAACTGTACTGTGTTTAGAGACAATACATAATTGATAAGATATAATACCAACTTGATATATTCCTGGCACTCTTTGGATACTGTTGGTAACTGAGATAAATTGTTTAACCAAGAGCTGGGAGGTGACAAGAGAATTAGTGCCTGCCCGGTTCACCCTGAGCCCCACGAAAGCTGGGGATTTTATTTCCAAGTGTTACTTCTGCATGTCTGGGGAGGATTCACTTGCTCACTCTGAACAGCACACAGACGGAAAACTTTTCAGAAGAGACCTGTACACGAATACATAAGACAATACTATCTGGTCAAGTGGAAGATCGATTTCTAATTCAACACAAAGCTTTTATCTTAAATAAATACTTTAACTGTAATCATCTCAGTACCTGGGAATGAGATGTAGCCTGTGGGGATCACACTGACAAATATGTTCCCTGTATTACAAAGTGGCTTAAATCTGGGACAGTGCTTGCAGCAAGTAATGTAAAAGAAAGCTTTTTGTAACAAAGTAAATGAAAGGAGGGTCAGATTCAGGCATGACTAACTATGTTATCCCAGGGGAACTGTAATGATTCTTTCGGTCATTTAATTACAAGAAGGGCTGTGTAGAATAACATAGCAGAGCATAACTTTTTTAACAAAAAAAGTGGACTTAAGACATTCTCTGTGGGCACCATGTATACAAGCTCTTTAATATAGACTTGTGCTTAGGTTAGGAAGGCCATTTGTCTCCTGGAAGACAGAAGATAATGCTGCTTTTTTTGAGATTGTCCTTTTATTCGCAAAAACAGTTGTCTTGTGATTTGGCAGTGGCATTCTCTGTTCTACCCATCTAATTTGCATCTCTGGCCTGTGTTTTCCAGGGTGCAGCAGCTCCTTTCTGAGTTACTTGCCGTTCATAAAAATGCTACAGAAAATGTGAAGAGTGGAAAACAGAGGAGTGAATGGGAGGTGGGCTGGAAGTGGACACCCAGGGGTTATCAGCAGGAAAATGATTGCACATAAAGGACAAGTAGATTGAGGGAAGGATTTGTTCCTGTCCCCAAAACAGTTTTCAGTGGCCTTGGGGGTAGGAGCAGGGTACCACTTGTGCCTGGGAATTAGAGAGAGATTCTTGAAAAGGATTTCTGCTATACCTGGTGAACTGAAGCTTAAAAGCATTGATTTAAGTATTGCATAGCTTACTTGTGATGCATGGATACACTTCTAACATCATATTACAAACACTGTTACCTTGTGTAGCAGAGTTAGCAATCAGACACTCATTACAGAAGTAATTTTGCAAATGCTGCATGTTTTCTTGTGGCTGTACCCTTTGAGTGCATTAGTGTTTTACTGGGAGCTTTTCACTAGGAACATATTTACAATCTTAATTCTAATATAATTAAGTGCTTTGCTTGGGAATTTTCCTGGTCACTAATGAGGTTAATATTGATCATTAGAACACAAACATAATTAATTTCCCACAGTATTAAAATTAATCACATGTTTAAAGTGAAATGAAATCAGTCAACAGTGAGAATGATCAATGGCCGCATTTCTGATTACACCGTCTCAAGGTTTCCCAAACAAAACCTTCACTTAAGTAATAGAGATGGACCACATGTGGGTTTCAATAACTACTCATTAGTAATAGACTAATTAGAGGGTAAAGAAGAACCAGGACTGACATTCCAGAAGATGTGAGGGAATCATTTAATCTTTTGGGGGGATGCAGAGGGAATTTGTTTTAACTTACATGCTTTTGTTTCTTCTTTGCTGAACAAAAATAAGTAAGGGAGTCTGAAAAGCAAATCCCCCTCACTTTTTTTTTTGCTCAGCAAATGAGGTCCTCTGGGTCTGTTGGCTTCCTCGTGCCATTTAGGAGATAATGCTTCTACAGGTATCTTCTGCAGCCGGGGATGTGGTATTGCCTGGGCAGCCCTCTGCTGAAGGGTCATATCAGTTTCCACAAAAAAAGAGAGTGGTGTGCCCTCTCCTGCAGCCTTGCTAATTGCCCTGCACCCAGCTTTTACAGCAGAGTTTGGGCCCTGGGTTATTTTTATTCATTGGGTCAGGTGGATATGTCCAGTGGGTTATCAGGCCAAAGAGGATCAGCAAAGCTAAATATTGTTGCTTTAGGACAGTTCCTGCCCAGATGCTTTCTGATCCTCCAGCTTCCTAGGACTGGGGAAAGAGGCAAGAAGTCAAAAGCCACAGCGTCTGCAGGACTTGCCCCCCAGGAACCGGTATGAGAAAAGATTTAGAGACCCTTCTTTGCATGTAAGCCTCACCACGTGGTTCTTTCCATTGGAGGTGGGGAAATCACTCCCTGGATTTAATAGAAAAGGTAACTAGGGTTAACCTGAATTTAAATAATTGTTCAACTATTAAATAGCTATTAGCATGCCCTGTCATTTGCTATCAGAGAAATGCAAATAGGTGTCACTGCATCAATTCACAAGAACAAAGATTGGACGCTGATAATGTTACTGTAATTCTCCACCCCAGAGACCCAGGAGATTTTGTTCTTATATTACAAACCACAGCATTTACGATAGCCTCTTTGTTAGCAGCAGTAAACTAAGGTGGGTGTTGGCAGAAATATAAAGACATATTCATTCTGCATTTGCAAAACAGATTTACCTTCAGTGATGCAAGATGGAATATACCCAGAATCAAAGCTCTATATGTTTTTGTATCTGTTTATAGTAATGATCCCATCCTGCTTCTGTTAAAGATTCAAAATTTTATTGAGCATTGGATGAAGAAGATCTTTTGGCCTGAGCTCTAGAAGGGCACCAATGTCTAAAAAAACCCACGTTATTAAAGAATAACTGCAGTCAAATGTAGATTATGTAATTCTTTTGCAAATGGACTCCCTGTGTAAGTACTTGGAAGTTATATGTTTGTTAACTTTGTCTTCCCAAGCTGTAAAAGGGTCCCATAATAGCAGTTTCTCTCGGCTTGCCAGGCATTGAAATTAACTCTATAAAGCTATGTAACAGATGATTCAAAAGAAAGCAGTATCTAAAAACATAGTGTCTTGTTATGTGCATTAATTATGTCCAACAAGAACTGACTATCAGGTAAATAGTTTTTTCTTTTTTAGTTAAAAATACATCAGTTTTAGTAGTTCTACAAAATATTGATCCTAGGACAAAATTCAGGAGGTAGGTCTAATCCATGACTATTTTTACAAGAAGCAGTCCTTGATTTCAAGAACACTGTCACAGGTATTGAGAATATGGTTTGATCTGTCTCTTTAAAATCACATTCCTTTGAATGCAGATTAAATTTCGGTTTTTGGCATTTATTCTTGTGCCACCAGTGTCAAAACAGAAACTGCAAGCATTGTGATAAAAGAAAAATTATTTCATTTCCCTGCAGATTCTGTAATTGCCTTTGTGTCCTTTTTTGAACTGCTGTTCTGTAACTCCTCAGAGCCAGTACTTCGGTGAACAGCAGCTCACTGTTCGGAACTTCTATGCCTACTATGGCAACGGGACCTTAAAAGGAAGTGGAAAAACTCTGATATCTCCAAGTTGCATGGTAGCAAATGAACTGATTATTTCTCTCCATTCATATTAATAGATTCTGTTCTCGGAGCTTAATTCTGTTCACTGCCCCAAGCAAAAATGAGAGTGTTTAGCAGAGGTATACTGTGTTGGTGATAGAGCCGCCCCCGATCCTTTTCCAGGTTGGGCAAAATTAGCATAAGTACTCCATGCACACAGCTGCAGCCTTCAGTGTGCAGGAGCTTCTGCAGCAGCTTCCCTTCCCCAAGAGGGGATTTTGCCAGTGGAATGACACTGGCATGGATTCATCAACCATACGCCTCCTCTCGCTTCCTACACGCTCTTTTGTACTGTCACCACGGATCAGTGTAGGAGCGCAGCTTCACAGGTCAAAGCCTGGTTAGACTCCGCTGAACATGCTTCCCAAGTGTTGTTCTCTCCTTGTCCCCAGACAGCAGAATCTATTTCTTTGGGCAAGATGTAAGCCAGATGGGATAATGCGTTTGAAAGCTTGAAAGTCAGATCCTTTGAATTTTTTTGCTTTATGATCTTAATTTATGCACATATGAAAGTGAAACATGGCTTTTTTCTTTCTTTCCTTGTCTCTTCCCTATCCAAATCATCAAAAAA
>VYZV01019671.1:47879-60904 GCA_013401275.1 Pandion haliaetus
TTTTCCAATAATGTTTTAAAAATTGTTTTTGAAATCAAGAAAACTTGGAAAGATAACCCATGATAAACTGTTCTGACAAACAATTTTAAAAGCAACTATGAGGTTTATTTTTTCTTTCCCTTATCATCTGTATAAGAAATATCTGTCTAAAAAATGTTGATTTGTCTAGCATAGCATGAGCAGTGTGTGGTAGAGCTGGCAATAAAACACAGCTCTCCAATGCCTGCCCAGTTCGTTATTGAGAAAACTATTCTTTCTCTCCCTACAGCTCCTCATCTATTACAGTGTGCATCTTACAGTTTCTAAAATAAAGGAAATGAGTTTTGCAGGGAAGACTTTCCTTAAAAAAATAAGCGTGATTCTGATTTAAGAGCTCTGTTCAGTCTGTGCTCTGAATCAGAGAAGGCTCCGAAGAAAACAAGCATACACCAGGAAAGCAAAGATCCACTCCCCATGTGTTTTGGTGCCTTCGGTTACTTCAGAACAATGTGGGCACATTTAATGAAATGCACTGACATTTTGAGAGCAAACTTCCAGATCCTGCTCCCTCTCTGCAAATGGTAGTTTACTGTGGCTTCCACAGGGGACCACAAAAGTATGTTGGATTTTGACTTGTTACAAATCCCTGTACTGAATCAGGGAAGTAGTAGAGACAATAGACAGGGGAAAGGTAAGCATTAATAGCTTAACATTATTGAAACAATCTTTTTCCCTAAGCACGCTCTCACAAACAGCAAAAAAATTGTCTAAACTTTCTAAAATATTACTCTTAAAGCTGAGACTAAAGATGGAAAGTGTTGGGCAAATGTTTTAAATCTGGCAACTCTATAGGCAATTGAAAACAAGATATTATAGGTAAAATTGGGTGACCAAAATAATGGAGTGCTAAAAGGCTCACCCCGTTAGTTATTATTAGAAAGGCTATATAGTCATTCTCAGGCAGCGATGGCAAATGTTTGCTTATTTCCTTTCCAGAAGCAGAAAGCTTTAGAGGTTTGGCATTTAACTTTGATGTTATGGCTCGGTACATTTTTTTATACAATGATACATTTATCACTGGAGTCACTCAGGACTATTGTCTGTCTAGTGAACATCAGCATGTAATTGCATACTTTCTGTTCAATCACACATTGCTGGCTCATTTAGGACACAGAGCAGTATATTCTCTTTAAAAATAAATGTCTGATTGTTAACTCAGAAGATAAATGATACTAATTTTGCTGATCTGACTGGGCTGATACAGTTGTAATATGCTGAAACAAATGCAGACTTTTAGAAGACCAGTATATTTTGTGGCAAAACCTCTGAGTGGGACTTGTACAGCATGGATCTTATTTTGCATAAAGCTGGATTATCTCTACTCCTTTGGCCTTAATCATATCACGTGGGCACATAATTCTGCTAAAATTCCCCAGTATAAATACCTGCAAACGAGGTATAGTTGAGTTAAGGACTTTCAACTGTTGAAACTGTAAATCTCTCCTTAAAATTATGGAAGCTTTTTCTGTATAGACAGGACACTTTATCCATAGATCATAATTGAAGCCTTGATCTCTAAGCTGTGTCCAAAGGCAGGTAATTACCAGCTCAAAGTTACTGAGATAGAGACATCCAATGGCTTGCTCATGGTCATACAGCAGGTTATTGGCAGCAGTGAGAATACTAAGTCTTATGACTCCAACCTTGTGCTCAGTGGATTAGATCACAATTGTCTTGTTTATATCACTGTATTTTCTGAAAGGTTGGGTTTTGGGTTTTGTTTTTGTTTTTAATCAGATGCTTGTAAATTAAGTTGCTGTCTGTAATCAGAAATGTATTTATCACTGACTGGCTTACAACCAAGCACACTGTTATTTTTGCAACAGGACAGCATGTTCTTCTCATTCCAAGGAAAAGTTAATTAGGAGTGGCAGGAAGGTATGTCGTGATTTTGCTGTGACCACTTGTCCTCTATTGTGTCACTACAGCAAAGGCAATTAGTTTCCTAATTCTTGTTTGGTGCAACAGCATTGACGTCAGTGAGCTGTAGTTTTAGTATGCTGATAAAACGAAGCAGGGTAGTTTCATAAAGCTGGTGACCAATGGGAAGCAATAATCCTAATGGGCTTGTTTTATAAGTGAGGAAGGATAAGAAGACAAAAAAACCCCACTGCTTATGCTTCAATAATCACCAGGTACCCTAGCTACATATTATTTTTTTCATCAAGCAAGAATATTATGTGGTCTATAACCCACCACGTTGTCAGAATGTAAGCTCTAACCTCTGTTTGCTGTGCTATCATGGTAGCAAAAAAGTTTCCACTTGAATGCTGGCTGTCTCAACTTAGGCAAATCTGCCTTAACTAAAAGAATTGTACTATGTGCCAAGGAAAAGGTCTGGTAGTACTAGTAATTTGGATGGATTAAATGATGGCACTGTTCTGCTTGATTGAACATGCTGGATTTCTGTTTGACTGTGTCTGACAGCAGTGTTAACATACAGTTGAGTGGCATAGTGTTTCCATGCAACATCAGGCCCCATATACCATCTCCTCTTACAGTTTGTATATTAATTCATTTAACGTAAGTCTATGAATTTGTGTAAATTCATTAATTCAGTTTGTATATAAATTCACAGTTCATGAATTGTGACTCTTATCAACTTACTTTAATAGCTAAATAAGTACTTGTTTCTGTTTCAAACCATATTTTAAGCTAGAGACATATAATAGAAATACCAGTGCACTTTTCATTAAAAAAAATACTAACCCAAGAGAAGTCAGCCACCAGAGAAACATTGCCGAAGATGAGATCTTTTTGAAAATAAATTCCCTAATGGCTTATGGAGGAAAATTTTCCATAGAGAGAATGAACAAAGCCAAATTGTTTTACAATGGTGTCATGTTGCGTGTTATGAATTGCCTGGTATCAGCATCATTGTGTTACCCATACCCTGAAATACAACTTGTAATGTGTAAGTTTACATCCTAGAGATGTGTCTTACATTTAATTAGTGCTAGAAATTTTACTCCATTGGATTTTTATGGCTGGGCGAACTGACCATAGTACATCTAGACCACCCAGTAAGCTTATTTTAAGGGGTACAGAGCCCTGCTTCAGGGAAGACCACTCCCTAGTCCAATGAAAATCTTGTAAGCCATTTGTCCCACTGAAATTCCTCGCACTGGGTGGTACAGAAGAACCTGTACCAGGTCCCTATACCCTACATAGTTCTCCAACACATCCCCAACAGACTTTTCACCCTTAACTACTTCTTTGTACCATCATAACATGCCCAATGGTATGCAACACATACCCACATACCAATAAATGCCATGAATATACACTCTGATGGACTGCATGTAGCTCTTGCATTACTTGAGACATTCTGAGTAGGAAAAAAATAATGTATACAGTCTTAGGAACACAGAGGTACTTCATGAGACCAAAAAGGAACCCAGGGCCATGCACATATGGAGATATCCAGGCTGTGCCAGCTGACCCCTGAGCCACAGGATGGTCCCTGGTCCTGTTTTATTGAGCAATGTGGTTACAGCTTCTACATCACTGTTATTTATCTATAAAATAAATGAAATTTCATTTCCTTACCTTGCAATAGTATTGTGGGGATCAATACAAGGAAGATGGAACCAAAGGAACTTGATTTCTCTTTGACTAAAATATTCTGTTATGCAACAAATGATTAATCTCATTAAATAACTTAAAGGAGAGCCAGATCCTGTCCTAAACCATAGTAATATAATTCCAGTGGAGTACTTTCCTCTTTTGAAGCGTCACACAAGCTGCAGTTGGAAGAATATTAAAGGTGAGGCTCAGGAGCAGCTTCAAATGAAATGCAGCGCCAAAGAATGACCTACCAAGGACGCTAAGTGTGTGCAGAGGAGAGGGAATTAAGCACACAGATGATAACCAGCAACAAGGACCAATAACTTTGGGAGAATTGGCAAAGAAAATGGTGGTGGAGAATACAGCTTTCACTTGGACCACCTCTTGGACTGAAAACAATTTTGGGAGCCAACAAGAACTGCCAAGGCAAAGTAATTGTGTAGATTGAGATCAGTAGTGGAGAGGTTCCAGATGTGGGGTAACATGTAGCTGGAAAGAATGAAAAATAAGTTTAATATTGGAAAGGGACAAAGGAGGCAGAAAGTTAGAAAGCGCTGTTCTAGGCAGCTGTTGCCTCACAGTTTTAACAATATTGTAATAAAAAACCCCCAGTATAGTAACTTGTTTTTTAGGATAATTTTTTTCAAGTTTTGTAGTGCGTTTGTGATTATTTTTCACATTTCCTCTGAATTTTCCATTACATTTTTTCCCAAAGGTACCTGTGTATCTACCTCTCTTGGAAAAGATGTGAGTACTAGATGGACATTTAATACATCTGAAATTAAACACTGTTTAATTTCAGTATGTCTACCTTAAGCTTTTTGAAAAGCAGAGAAATTAAGATACATCTTTTTGTGAAAAACTTTTAGACGGCTAAAGTAAATTTATGCCAAAGTCAGACTCACATCAAGCAGAAATAAAGGTTTTAAAGCTATATGGCTAATGCATTACTGCCCCTGTCATATGTTTCCATACATTACAAACACACCTCATCCATTCCCCTACCAAACCAATCCTGCTCTAGTGCCATCATGCCCTGGCAGCTCTGCCCAGTGCCAGCATCCCTGGGGGAATCATGTTTACTTATCTGCTGTTCTAGGGTTGGAGCAAGTTCTCCGTAGGCAACCGCCTCAGTTAAATGCAAGTTTGCAGTATGTGAATTCTTTATTACTGTGGGGTATTGGTAGGATCAGAGGATAATTCAGGCTGGAAAGGAGTTATGGAGGTCAGACTAGAGTATGTATCACTTTGCTTCTTCTAATGGAAGAAGCTGGGTCTTGGGGAAGGAGAAAGCAGGTTAGTTGATTGGCTTTTAAACAGCTTGTTTTATGTGCTTCAGTTGCAAACTAACCTCAGATTAGTTTGTTACTGAGTTTTCTCTTTTTTATCATTTCTGCCTCTGTGAAGTTCCCCACTGATGAGTATTTGCATTTCAGAAATCTTTGTGGAAGTTTCTGCTAAATAACAGCTAGGCTAGAAGTTGGGCAATTTTCAAAATCACATGCTTAAGTTAGCAAATATAAAATGGTTTTAATGAACTAATTCAGTAGCTTTTTACTGATGTCCTTAAAAGATGTAGATAAAGCCAGAGCACTTTATACAAATAATACCTTAACTTTGTGATTCTACAGCTCTTCTGCAGAATTCTTAATCTTGCTGTAATTGTGTACAGGAGTAATCTTTAAAAGAACCAGGACTATACTTGCAGTTTACATAGAATGTGTTTTTCTCACGGAAGGAACTCTTTTAATAAGGCAATAGAAATGTTAATCAAAAAATGTATTTAAATAGGTTCCTGCATTTAACAGTGGTTTTAACAATTCTGCAGGTTGCATACATTTTCAGTAAAAATGTTTCTTTAGATTCAGTAGTGTCATTAATGCATCAATAGAATATTTGTGGTGCCATCAGAATGAGTGACATATTCTGGTAGTTATTTTAAAAGTAAGAACAGAACATATGTTCAGAAACAGCATAAAGAACAGCTCTGCTAAGTCCAAAAATCAGAGTGGATCGTATGTTTCTGTATACCTTTGGAATATTTGAAATAATTAAAAGGCACGGTAAAGCTTTTATCAGTAAAAAGAAGCATGGAATTACATGGATGCAGCCTTTTGAACCCTTAGTACTTTTAAAATAATTTTTGTAATACTGCTCCTAGGGGCTAAGTCCAATGGGAATGGAAAATACTGAGTACTCCACAGCCTTGAGCTCTCAGCCGTGCAGGAGCATACACAAAATAAATCTCTGCAATTAGAAAGGAATGAAATGCAGTTTATATGCTCTGCAAAAGCCTCCCGGTAGGAATGGTTAAGGATACCAGTTCATTCCAGAGAGACCCTAAGAGGTCTGGCTGCAGCTACAGCCTTATCTGGTTGCTAAGGGGACAATGTTTGCCAAGCACTTTCTTTTGTTAATAGATACTGTCATCCTTCTCTACAGAGACCAGTTTCTCCTCCTTTACATGCAGAGCAGCTACACAAAAGTACTCCGTGCAATCCAGAAGTGGTGGCTTCGAGCTAACCAGGTTACAGGTGGGAGGGCAGAGAAACAAAGCAGAGGATCAGAGAGTGCACTAAAGGCAATTAGAGGGAGATGAAGAGTGAGAGCGAAGGAAGCTGTTTCATGGCAACGGGAATGACTTCGTCAAGGTTAGCCAAGAACAGCAACCGTGGGTAGATTTGGCCAGGGCTAGTCAATAAAACAGGACCGGCATACATGCTGTAGGTAACTAACGCTGTAAACCACTTTGTGAATCTGTTATCAGATTCCTTGGGAGCACAATTAACTCCCTGTGCTACCCCCACCGCCTATGCACGCACCACTTTTACGAGCTACCTGGGCCACAGGGAGGTGAATCTCTTCCACTCTCGTATTCTCAGTGCCAGTTGGTGAGCAATCAGCTTTTTTTTCACCCTGACAGAAAAACCTTTGTACCGTTCAGGCCATTTGAGATTAAAATGTTTTCGTAACCAACACTGGGACAACTTTAACTCTGCCTCTGTGTATGCTACGGTTTTACAGCTTGATGCAGCTCAGTCTCCATTCAAACCATTTGCAGGCTCTCATCTCTACCAGATCAGGTCGTGAGAGCAAGGTCGTTCATTTTGTGCTGGCATGAACCAGATCAGTAGGCTCTGTTAGCATCCAGGATCTTGTTCTTTCTAAAAATAGCCCTCCAGGAGAGCTGGATCCTATCTTCCCATCCCCTTTTAATATTTTAAGTACGAATAATGGAAATTGAATTTGGTTTTGTTCCCTGGTATTACCTTTGATGGCTTTTCAGTGAAGACTTATACGTATCGGCCTATTGTCGTATCATTGTTGTATGCTATGGTTTCTCCAATTAGAAGTTAAAAACTGTTCTGTAAGAAAGCACAGTAATTCCCACCCACTTGTGTGTTGGGGAGATTCATATGTGATACCTGTCTTTAAAAAAGCAAGGGGTTTTGTTGCTGTGAATTTGTATTAAATGGTATGTTTTGGTCTGCAAGTGTAGCTGAATGGCTCATTTTTCATATTTTGCTGCAGTTGTGCAGACTGTTTGCTGGACTTTGAGATTTTTAGCCTGATTTCCCAAGCAAATGAGGCTTATGTGAAGATGCTCTCCTTGTCAAACGCTTCTACCTGTCAAAGCTGAGGGAATCTTCAGCTTCGAAATGGTTGGTCAAGTTCATCAAGATCCCAGAAATAATTAAGTTCCTTCTAGTTTCATGGAAACTAACTTCTGTGTAGAGGAAAGAGAATTAAATTAGTGCCCCCATTGAAAAAAGGCCAGGAGGATTAATCAATTATGACAATTCATCGTTTATACTTTTTGTTCAACAGCTTCTTGACTGTTCAAGCAGCATGTGCAACGCTCTGGAATAATTGCAACAAGTCCTGTTATCGCTGAGGATTTAACAGAGGATATGATGGGGGTGAGCTAGGGATATCCCACTGAGGAGGGATGGAGGTAAGTGGTGAAGAACTACATGTGCATGAAACCCGCTTCATTAGTTCAGCTTGTCATGGAAAAACTGGCATGTCCACATGGATTTTGGATTAATTTGGCACAGGATTTTTTTTGGCACAGTTTTGCATTATGATTTCTGTGGTTTGTATGAGCACATGTGCTCATTGATAGGCACGTTTCTTTGGAATTGCACTTAACAGTCCCAGCTGTATCTTCATGATGCTTTTGTTTTGGAACAGTGCAAGGCAACACAGTGGAACAATGTTTACTTTAGTAGCTTGAGCCAGTTAAGTTTTTTACAAGTGTACCAATGAGAGTCATTATCTAATTTATCCAGCTCGTAAGTATGTATGTATGTGACTTGTGGCTAGCTGAACATCAGCTAGAATAGTTAGGCACCAAAAATCACATTTTTATTTATGTTTTTGGTTTTTATTTCTGTAGCAGATGCATTGCCCATAGATTAACAGTGAAACCAAAGAAAAAATCTTTGCTCTTTGCCTTAGCTCATGGGACCTTTTCCAACTGTATCCTAGTTAGAAATCTGACCTTGTGGAGTCCCAAATTTGGCAGAAGGAAGGTGCTGCTGGAAATATTCTTTTCCAGTTTCTCAATCATTTATTCATGAAGATGAAGTTACACACTGAGTGGTATTTGGCCAAATAATTTGCTTCAAGAGTCATGTTTATGATCCTTTTCCAACAATTGCATACTTGAGGGTAACTGCTAGATAGCTCTTACCAGATGCAGCTATGCAATTTCTGTCAGAGGGCCCAGGCTGTCTTTCCTAGCTTTCAAAACTATGAGAAGCTAAGTAAGAGTCACAGATTATTTACTTAGTGCCAACAACTTGGTAATGCAAATCTTAATATTGAAAGGTCAGGTATTTAATTTTCTAATAAAGAACACTTTGTGTGAGAAACTAATCTGGATGGACATTAAATTGCAAATCTGATTGGCAGTGTTTACAAAACTGCTGCCAAAAATTCTTAGGGAAAGTTGTAACTTGATATCCCAAATCAATTAGAGCACAGCACTGTATTATAATTCTTAGCTATCTTTTCTTCGGCTGGAGCAGTAATATCTTTGGGAGGTATCACTTGGAGATGTTTCAGAGGTCATGTTTTAACTTCAACATTAGGGGTTAGAGCTTTTGAGTTTGTCTGTTTGTCTCTTTGTTTCAACATTGCTGCATCAGATTTTTTTGCATTCCTATAAATAATCCGCAAGGGTAGAATACCATAGAACTGCACATCATTCTGCTTTTTGCTGGGATTTTTGTAAGGCTCCTGGTTAAAAAAAACCCAAAATTTCGGGTTTGTGGGAGTTTTGGTCTATTCTTTCAAAATCTGTTTTCATTCCAGATTGACATACAACCAGAGAGAAAGCACACGCACACACAGGGAGGTACAGGTGCGCGCGCGCGCATGCACGCACACACTCTTGAAACACCCCATTAAGTGAAATTTCAACAAAGGGTTGAGTTTTCCAACTGAAAGATTTTATATTGATAAAATCAAGATGGTTCATTTAAATGTCAATATTATGTTAAAATATAATATGAAGTAAAAGGCTTGAGATTAAAAGTTTTTTTCTGAAATGAAAGACCTTGCATATGCTCTTAATTTCGCCCCCCTACCCAATGGCATTTCAATGAAATCATTATGTTTCTGCAAAGTACCTACATCTGAATGAAATGGCAACATTCCACTGGAAAGTTTACATCCAGCTGTTTGAAGCTTACTTCCACTGTTTGTTTAATTGTGAACACATTTTGTTTACATTATGACAATTAGAGATAGTTTATCTGTCTGGCATCTTAATTAGCAGATTACTAATCTAGGACTTCAACCTTTCTGGTTACTGATAGCCTGTGTTTTCTTACCCTTCGGTTAGTCCTTTCATTCATATATGCTATGGTTTTCATATATTCTATCCCTTCATTAAGCATAGGCTCTTAAATCATATCTGTTTTAATACTAAGGTTACGGCTAAGGTGGAAGAGAAAATCCAAATAGGTTTGATGTGGATGATGCCTTAAATGTGCAAAGAATCAGTTTACAAGGATCAGATAACTTAGAATTATGAGGTAATCTCACATAAAATATTCGCTGGTTTTGAGAAAAATCATTGCAGAGTTCTACTCAGAAAAAGCAAATATTTTTATATACTGAACACACACAAAAAATGTGTATAAACAATGACACTAAGATATGTTAAACAGACATGGTCTTAAAACAGAATTATTTCCCATGCTATATATATATATATATATATATAAAACTATACTATATCTCATATGTATAATTACATAATACTCTGTTACTGTACCTGTTTTCCCGGTAACTGAGACCTTCATGATCTTTAATGTATTTATCCTCCTATGGCCCTCATGCCAAAGTTTCCAGCAGCTTTCAGTTTTAATTGCCAAAGGGGCTTCACATCAGTGCGGTGGGAGAAGTTTCTCCTGTGTAGGTAGTTTGTCGAAAACTTTAGGGCTTACAGGATAAAATTTACCCTATACGTGTCAGCTAGTTGTATTGCTGTCAGCAAATTTGTTGTCACGACAGGTGATAGTTCTTCCCTTTGATAGTAAACTTGATAACCTGTGAACTGTTTGTACACTACTGATTTGTCACCATTACTTAAGGTCTCGTGTTGAGCTGTAGTCACGTTTGTGTGCAGCTGTCCTTTTCTGCAAATGGCAGACTGCTAGGATCACATGGAAATGCTTTCAGCAGAATGAATTGCCCATTGGATTTAGTAGAAAGCCTCTGACACGTCCAAGCTGATCAGCTGTGCTCCTTTCATGCAGGGAATGAGTGAAGCTATAGCTTATACTGTTGCAATTACACCATGGGAACAAAACAAAAATAATTGAATTTTGGAAGTTTGTTCAAGATTTGTCGCTCCTGGTAACATGGAAAAATGAGACTCTTATGGTGGTGGGCAGGAGTATCTGATGTTTGAATAAAGCTTAGAAATCTTAAAGTTGCGCTTGTGAAACTAAAGCACAAATAGAACTGATTTGATTCAGCATAGCTCTGAAAAGTTGTGTTTCGGTTCCTGACACGTGCTTTTCGTACCAGCTCTTTGTTGATGAGGAACCATGTTTGTTCCTCATGTCCTGAAACTGTTTTTCCAAACTGAGCAAATCACTACTTTGGGAGAAATTATGTGTTTCTTTTGCGTTTTGAAAACCAAAAGCCTGGACTAAGAGTTCCAGTTATAATGTTACTAAATCACAAACATATATTCATTCCTCACCCTCAAAAAGAGTTTGTCCAATGATATGAACTTCTGCATCCCACTATGTTAATTGCATACATGAATCACAGAGGTGTGATGACATGTGAGGCTCTCCAAAAATTTTAGATGACTTTTTAAACACCTCACAGCCTGAATCCCAGATTCTGTATGGGTAGACGTCTATGGCCTGGGAAATTTGGCTGACGTCAGGGACTGGTACTTCCTTCGTATGGGGATGCTGCCAAAAGCAGGGGGAGAAATAAAAAAAATGTCCAGAAGAATAATAACTCTAACTATGTACTTGATCCCACAGGAGTCTTCATTCCTGTGCTCAATACAGTAATATCATCAGAAAGATGGCCATCAAGACAAACTGTACAGAAAACTTCAGGGCTGGAACACTTTCTAGGAACGAACAGAAAATCATCAGGGTATCTGAGGTAAATGTCAGTGCCAGTACAGAGAAATGTATTTGCCATTAAGCTCTGCTGACATTTTCTCTTTTAAGATCCTTTTTACAGTTGCTTCATGTCTGGACAAATGCCTGTCATTTGGGTCTCGTGTTTTCCAAGATGGCCATTTTGCTCAAGCTGACTTTGCTTTTAAACTCCTCACTTTGAAGTTGCTTTTTCTAACTGAGGCGAAGAATGAGATTGAGAAAACACGTTGATTTTTCCATATGACAAAACATTTCTGAAGGCTGCTAGACTGAAGCAGATCAACGCTTCCAGGATTTGAACAGTGACTTAACATTTGGCAGAAAGGTTATGTTGGTACCAAAGATATTCCTCCTGACGATCTTGTGAAAATCTCCCTATGCTTGTCCAGCCCATGTCTGAAAAACCTGTTCTCATGTACTGATGTGTTCTGTTTCCTTCTAGCTCCAAATGCTAGCGGGACTTTCCTACACAGCAACAAGAGTTTTACGTGTATCCCGTTGTCTTTCACGACATAAGCTCCGTAATACAATTGATCTGCTTGGCTGTTTGTTAGTCGCAGGAGCCATGCATGGCCCGGCTCAGACGTCCTTCTGGCTCCCAGGATCCCTGTGGTAAACGTCGCGGGGCCTTGCGAGCCCCCGTCCTCTTTGCTTGCTGGCCTGCTCCTTTTGCATGGAGCTTCTGGGAGGCGAGGAGGAGAGCGCAGAAAGATGTCCTGGGTGGGACAGCAACTGCAGACCCCCGGGGGAAGGGAGGCCGGTCCCGGTGTGAGGGAGCTGAGGAAAAGGCGTGGAAGGGAGAGGAAGGACGGGTGGCAGGTGGGACAGAGGAAGGGGTAACAGCAGAGGCAGGACCTAAGGAGGGGAAAGGAAGAGTGAACAGAGGGCGTAGCCACAGGGAAGTGCCTGCCATAGCCAAGTTTCAACAAGAAAACACCTCCCCGCCAAAAAACCCCCTGTGTAAAGTACTGCAGATCCATTAACCCTTTCTCATTTCTTCAAATCCCTTTTAGCATTAAATTCACTTCAAGCATTTGTTGAAGGTTGCTGTAAATGTGAGGGTGTCAAGCCCTTCTGAAGATACATAGCGTGCTTGTGAATGTGGCTCCACGTGACAGAGTGTTATTTCAGTTTTACACCCCCAAAACTATAGGAAATCGGATGCTGTGATTACAGAATGTTACGGTTAGAAATGGAAGCCATCAAACCCGACATTTATGGTATCTTTGTTCACCACAGGATCCTGATTCACTCTCAAATGCCATCTGTCTTGTGCACCAAGTCAGTCAGAGGTACGATGGGAGGAAAAAAAAGAAAAAAAAAAGTCTGTGGTTGCGCAGTGGCACCGTGTCGTGACATATTACCCACACTGTGGAGCAAGTGAAGGCTGCACGAGCAATTTTAAAGCTGACATCTCCCGTCTTTCAGCTGCTTTACTGAGCAAAAGTACGACCTTCCCTCCCCAGCATTTTTACAGAGCTGTACGGGCCCTCAGTGCGGCCGTACCTGTGTGAACACGGGGAAGCTGCTCCCACTTGACTGCGGGTGCTGGGCGTGCGAAGTTCTGGAGATGTTTATGGAACCACAGCCTGACTGACGCTCGTGGTTTAATAGCTTTGTTTTCTGCTTCAGCCACTAGCTTTGGGAAGAAACCCCACGGAACAGCCCCGTGGAAACTGGTGAGCTCTTCCCTTGACCAGTACCAGCGTTTTCTCGCCGAACCCGGGGGGCGCTCAGGACTTCTGGCACCACCGGCCGCTGAGGGGCGGGGCGGGG